>QNGE01000039.1:229060-353452 GCA_008508345.1 Paragonimus westermani | reverse complement strand
GTTATTGTAAATTTGGTACTGACGAGTCAATACGAAATGCTTGCATCTGCCAGTTTTCGTGTTCTAACGGTCTTGTTCAAACCCTTTTTGTTTAGACTCTGTCGAATCGTTAGAGCGAGCTCCCAGGCCGTAGGTTCTTGGAGTTAGTGTCGATAGTTTCGGTAGGTTTCGATAGTTTTGATGGGTCCCTGAATAATTACTTTGCCTTCCTCGGAAATTTTGAAGGTAACGTGTTAGACAAATTAGTTGGCAAAGGATCGAAGCTTTCATATTTGTTGCACTATTGTCGAGGTAGGACGAAAGAGGCAATTGAGCACTGTGCACTCTTGCCAGTGGAGGTGAGTTTTACAGAGGCTATGGGAATTTTGCATCAGCAGCTTGGCTGCCGATATGATATTATGCAAGAGGTCAGTAGGGGGGTTTTCATGGGCCCCGAGTTAGTCGCTGGCAACGTTGATGGCTTGCGTGGACTAGCCAGAAAAGTGAAAGACCGTCAGGCGATGTTACTGCAGCTAGAGTACGGTGCAGAGTTAAATTACACAAAAACACCATTAAAGTAGTCGTGCGATTGCCTCACCATCTGCGGGAAAGATGGGCAGAAGCTACCGATGATATAACTGGGTGCGGGAAGGAACCCAATTTTGGACATTTGTTACATTTTGTGGAGAAAATATTGGTTGTCAGTGTTAGTCAGTATGGTCAGTTGGCTGCTCGCTCAGAAACAGGACGAGTAGCTCACATCCTCTTGACCTTATGGAATCAGATACTCGAGGTACAACATCGAAGTAGGTGTGCCTTACGATAAGGTGAACTTGAGGTGTCCGGTTTGTAAGGGCAATCACGATATATCCGATTGCGGTTGGTTCAGCGGTCAGTCTTTGGAGCAACGCAAGGCAATGCTGGAGAATACCGGACGCTGTTTCGTTTGCCTAAAAGCGAACCATGTGACCAAGTCTTTTAGAGTACAGATACGATGTGCGGTACCGGGTTGTGGTCGGTGCCACCATACGTTGGTCCATGAGAGTAAGTCCGAACTGGGTGAGGAGAAGACGACAGTGTCATCCTTATGCGGTGCTACGTCCAATGTGAACGGCGTGTGTCTAGGATTCGTCCCGATCAGGTTGGTTGGCCCGAACTCATCAGTGACAACCCATGACTTTCTGGATAACGGGTCTGACAATACATGGCTTGGTGAGTCTATAGAAAGGACAATTGGTTTGCAGGGACGGCCCTGCCGGATGATGTTCCGTACTCTACACGGAACTTCCACAAAATCTTACAGTAGGGTGTCACTTGAGTTGCAGCCATCGGATCAGGAGCATTCTATCACAGCTGACTCAGTTTATGCGGTAAAACACCTGTCGCTGACTCAGGCTGACGTTGCCCACCAGTCAGAAGTAGATAGATGGACTCACCTGAGGGGCGTTTCCTTCAAGAATTTAACTAGGACCTCCATGGTGATTTTTATAGGATGCGGTATCCCTGAAGCACACTGGGTGCTGGAGCAGAGACTGAGCAGTATCAATGAGCCTTATGCGTGTAAGACGATTTTTGGCTGAAGCCCCCGTGGTCGCTGTCACACCAAAGCCTGGAATGAACATTGCGGAAACCTCATTGGAGTACATCCAGTCTCGTTGGATGATCTGATCCGAAGAATGTATTGGTTGGATTTCACCGACAGATGCACTTCGCAGAACAAAGAGCCTCCTGTAGAGGACAGGCGAGCATTAAATATGACTGAGAGCAGTGTAATACCCAGGCATGGTCAATTTGAGATAGGTTCACCTTGGAGACAAGATAAATGGGGATTGCACAACAATAGGGAGATGGCTGAGAAACGCCTCGCTGTGTCGAAGAAACGGTTTATTCGAGACCACTAACCACGCGCCGGTTACTCGGCCGTGGTACGGAAACATAGGAAGACATACATAAATAAGAGTGTCATGGCTATAGCACGGAGATGGTACATGCCACACCACCCTGTACTTAACTCTAATGAGCTTGGTGAGATATGCAGAGTCTTCGTTTGTGCCGATGAACACCGAGTAATGTCTCTCAGCATAGCGTTACTCCAGGGCGCCGATCTGAATGACATTTTGTTATCAATGTTTATTCATTCTCGTAACTACGCGGTGGCATTCTCTGTTGACATTGAAGATATGCTTCTGCAAGTGAGAGTTCTTTGTCGTGACCGAGATGCATTAAGTTTTCGTTGGTGGGGTTTTGAATCACTTAAAGGACCGCCAGTGACTTACGAGCTGAATGTTCACCCATTCGGAGCGACATCGTTGCCATTTTGTGCTAGTTTTTCACTTCACAGGTACATGATCGGGTGCGTTGGGAAGGTTGGCCGAATGATGTCAAACTCATAGACCGCGCGGTATTACTCAGGTGTGTTTAGCGAGGAATTTCGTCAGTAAACCCTGTCGTCGGAGGTCAGTCACGGGGCAGTGGGCTATCTAAGGGTAGTTCCCTCATATAATAGTATTCGGTGCGCCTTCCTTATGAGAAATTCTAGGATGACCCCAAAGATGGCAGTTACGATACCAAAGATGGAGCTCGCGGCAGCCGTTCTCTCGTCCGAGCTGAGGTTTTTCCTCATTTGTGAATTGGAAACTCCAGTAAGTAACGTTTTACTATGGACAGGTTCTACAATTGTGCGACGATAACTACAGAACACCTCATCGCGTTTGGCAACCTTCGTTACCAATCTTGTAGGACTCAGCCACGACCTTACTTCTACCTCACATTGGAGGCGCGTGCCGTCAGAATTACATCCGGCCGACGGATAGGAGAGCGTCACAAGCCTTAACCAAGAAGATGAACCTCTGGTTACGGGGTCCCAGCTATCTGTCGAGCCCCGGGAAACAATGGCCCATAGTGCCCACCTCGTGCCTGTTAAATGAAGGCCCCGAAATTAGGCGCACTCATGAGATTACCACGAAATCGGACCTTAATTTTATAGTGGACCAGCTGGTACCAAGGTACACCAGTTGGACTAAGTTATTGCGGTCCATAGCTTGGTTATCACGTTACTTCAACTTTGTGCCCATGGTGATCACCGCTGAAGAGAGCGTGTCAATCGACGTAGAAACCCTCCGTACGTGCGGAACCAATGTCTTTGTCCCAAAATAATAAAGCTTATGCAAGAGCGCGAGTTCTTCGAGGAACTCAGGGTGCTGAGATCGTCCACCATAAATCCTCGTAAGGCTGGTGGGCTTGAAAGACTGCGGCAGTGTTGATAGATGGAGTACTGCATCTTGGCGGTGGAATCCGACCAGAAAATGGAAACTGTGTGGAGCTGGCGATTATTCCTAGTCACGGTGCTGTCACAAGTCCTTTGATACGCTACTATCACGAGTCCGGAGGCACATGGGTGACTTCCATGTACTTCCCAGAATCAGAAGGCGGTTTTGGATGTCAAAAGGTATGGCGGCTGTTGAACGAGTGTTGAGTGAATGCTGTCGCTGGAAAAGGGTTTATGCTGAGCAGTGCACTCAAACGATGGCGCCAATTCCGTGGATGAGAGCGCCGACGGACGGTTCTCATTCAGGTACTGTGGGGTGGATTATTTCGGCCTATTCAAGGTGCCTATAGGAATAAGCGAGTTAAGACGGTATGGCTGCATACGTACCTGTATACGGACTCGGGACATTCACATCGAAGTGGCCCATTCCATGTTTCCGGACTCTTTTCTCATGGCCTCGGTGCAAATTTTGGGAAGGCGGGGCGAGCACGACGTCATTAACATTGACAACAGTGTATGAAATTTTTTAACTACGGTCAGGTGAATATCTGACCCAACCCAATTCCCCTAAATATTCACCTCTGCATTCGACCTCCCCTGTTTCCGGACGTTAACTGGACCTCGACCTACAAAATTTTGTTTTGTCACGTCAATTTGATGGTTGTGCGAATAGCCAGTTGTCAGTCATTGTACTCTACTTGAGTGGTGCGTGACCCCTTTTTTGGAGCTAGGCTCATCTCCATTGTTTTGAACCTGTTGACTGCTCGGAAGAGCTCTTTTGGGTATGAATGCCTTATTGTGTGATTATGGTTCATATTTAGCCCGTTCAGCAACAAATTGTAAACCATTATCTGAAAACGATCTGTCGATCGAAACTGTTGAGGTTGTCTGAATATTCACTTCGATAATTTGTTCAATGGCAACGTGGCATTACGATCCAACCTTGTTTTGAATATTTGAGATCATTGGTTTATCGCTACACGTTGCTCAACGTCTTCGTGGAAGGTTGTACAAACGGTCCCAACTTTGTTGGAGCCGACGTGGGGTTTTGGAGACAATGGCAGCACGAATACTCACCCCAGTTGCATATTACATCTGAGTGGCTGAAATCTTCGTGTGTTCTTGAAGTGGGCGATGTAGTTCTTCGCGGAAGAGCTCCAGACGTGGTTAGATGTGATCACCTAGGTATTTCTGTTGACGACGGACGTGTACACCAGGTGTCGTGAGGAAATTCGGATGGCACTATAAGACGGGACAATGAACAACTTTGTTTACTAACATCGTTTGCAGAACAACATCAAGTTGTTACGTATGAAACAGGAGATGCGAACCACTCCGTCGATCCGGTCGATGCCGCTGTTCATAAAGCCACCTTGAGTTTGGAAAACCAACTGATTTTCGGGGCCCGGCGCTGATTTTGTCAAGGTCCGTTGGGTTATTTTGAGGTTGCTGGGCTTTGGTTGATGCTGGAAGGTGGCCTTACGTTTTGCTGTCTTCCCTAAATAAAATACGTTACTCATCCTTGTTCTTACACAGCCTACTTCGACCGTTTTCCTTACCCCTATTTTGTCCGAGCCCTGTATACTTCTAAATGCCGAAATTAAACATTTTTCTCCGGTATTTTTCCTTGAGTATCTTATGATTTCCGTCGTTTCTCGATACATGAACAGTCATTTTGCCCTGACCAAACCAATGATCATTTGTTTGAGTAAGCTCAACCCGTTTTATCGTCCACCATTGTTGATCGGTGCCTGGTTGTCAATGTGTTGTGCAGGCACTTTCTTTCTTTGATTTCTAAGGATTTTCACATTCGAGTTAAGAGACTCAATTTTCTTATACATTAATTCAATTAGTGCCGTATTAAATCCAGTTATTACGAGTGCCTTCTCGTTAACCGTTTCGAGGATAGATTATCTCTGTCGTTGAATATTGAGAGGCATTTACTGGATCAACAGATTATGCGTAACTCGGGGTAAATTTGGATTGTTGGCGGACGATTAGTTAGAAGACGTGCTGTTACATCATGCACCCCTCCAACCAATCAAAACAATCAGCTTCAGGACAAATCTTTTATTTTAGACTTTCTTTCAGACTTGTCCGCGAAAAAGAAAACATGTCTACAGTCAACACGTCCAGGTGGCATTATGCACATGCGCGTTAGTAACAACCAAATCATCCTCGTACGTCCTTACTCCATACTTATTTGTAGCTTATCTGTATAATATGAACAATCATGCAAAAGCTGAACATGTTAGATCTTTCTGAAAACAGGAACTCAAATTGTTCTTCTCATGACTACATAAAACCTTGCGTTGCAGCTCTTCCTACATCTCCCTCTGGTAGACCACCGGGCATTCTCTCGGTATCGTCGAACACGGGGATAATCTTCATCTAACTTCGGCAGTAATCGTACACTATGAAAAGCTGATAATCGATCTCCTTTAGCGTTTTTGATGACAGCTGTTGGCGTACGGTGTACATTTCATCTATTAACACAATTTTATTAGCGTCACATAAAAGGTTATGCCAGAATATCACACGTTTCTTTGTTCGTCATGGCTCACATAGTCAGTTTGACGTTCTCCCGTTTATCGCGTGACCTCGCTTTCCATTCTTGGTTTCACTGACATATCCCACGAGGAAAAACATTCCACCCTGTCCTTACAAAACCTTCTGCACATTTTCCCGGGACCATATACATAGAATAACGATGAAATTCTTTGATAGTACACCCCCTGCATCCTCCGAGCACCTTTTTCTTGGCAAGACCTTGAGCATTAAGCCAGTAATCAACTTGTGGAGTCTTAATTGATGTGACAACTCAACTATTTCGCCGAATTTTGGAGATTCTAAGTATTACCGTCTCAGAAGTATGTGTTCCAAGTTTTTTCCTGAAGTTGAATTTTTCTCTCATTTAATGTCAGTTTTGTTGTGCCATCCACACAGCTGATTCATTGTACAGTTTACAATTGTGGTGTTCAAATGTGTGTACATATATTGATCAGGCTCCCCTGAGTATTTTTCTCACCAATGTATCGAGAAATATACCATTGTATTGTATCTGTTAATTCAGATGTGAAGTCGGTGGCGCAGTGGTCAACACGGTTGCCTCATGATTGGAATGACCGGGTTCAAATCCCGGCCCTGGGAAGGATAAGCACTGCCGATGAACTCTAATGAGAGCGAAACTGGAGTCTAGTGCTTCTCTTCGAAAGAGGCTGGCTGCAAAGTATATCCGAATCCAAACGCTGCAATCAAGTGTGAGTGATGGTCAACTTAAAAATCTTCCTTTCGTCACAGATGGAAAGGAAAGCGATGGAGGTGTGCGAAAAAGAGAGGTGGTGCGTGATGGGAGGTGAAGAAATAACTCTCTGTCTGGAGCAAAAGATCGCATTGTGGTGTAAGCTGATAGCTTTAACCGCCTGAAACTTACCTGCTGTGGTACGTCCATTGTGTGTGACGGTTGCGACACCAGCACACACTCTGAAAAGAGGAGGATTGAGATAATAAAATGACCAGAGTTTACTTCTAAAATCAAGAGTGATACGGGGTGATAAGCTGTCTTGTCATTCTCGAAAGGAATGTTCTACATGCCCCTCGTAATCCTGTGAGCTGTATGACCGATTTGCGTTGAAAAAGACACCTATCCACATCTGGTGCATCTGCCAAGTTGTACTTTTGGTGCTCAATCTAAAGCAACGCGGCAGCCTGGTGTTAGTCCACGGTTCGTAAAGCGTTATGCAAAACGGGGGACAAGAGTGGTAAACTGCCTCTGCTAGAATCCTTGTGGATCGGTTAAGAAGAGCAGAGCAAAATATAGAGCCAAGATCAAAAGAGGAGGTACGACCGAATAAAGCGATTTGTGGCACGAAAGAATGCACATGAGGGTTGGAGCCGACACAATAGCTATTAGAAGGACTGTGTCTGAAGTTTACCATCTACTACATCACAGTTTCAGAATCGTGGATTTGCAACGGTATCTTGGTCACTTTACCGCCATCAACACGATGGACTGCTGCTGACAGAAAGCGCAAAACCGGTTAGGCTCACTTTGGGGGTTTCCGGCATTTGCGTGCAATACCTAACCAGAAGGGAGTGTTGGAACGTGTCAGGCCAACACGAACGTCCGTCCCGCTACATATTTTGATGTCAGGAGTGAGGTGAGAACGGCACACTACGCGCTGTCCGAAATGTTCAGTGTTGGAAGAGGCCACGCGAGAGGTGCATCACAAGCCTAACGAACAAATTTACAGAGGTATCAGTAACCGATGAGATACAGAGTCTTGCAGCAGTCTGTAGCCCGCGTTCGCCTACACCTTAGCCTGGAATTTTTCGAGGTGGAACCTGACATCTTCATGGAGCCGGCAGCGAGTATAAGACTAACCATCTAAGAAGATGGTTACCATACTTTCCGTAACCGTGGTCACCCTGATTAATTTGGGTACTATAGAGTTTGCTGGCATGCTGGCTCCTGCCTTTTTCGGAGGGATTGTGCAAGACTCTAATTCTGTTGAATGTGGAAACATTTTTCTTCACCATGGCAGATAATTAGCGTTCTAAGTATCAATTAGTGACTGGCTGAGAAATATATCTTCCGGTGATCGACAGGCAACCTGGGCTAATCCATTTACATATACTTATCTGTATAAAAGTCCTGCCGTTTCATTCCAGCTAGAAACAATGCGGTAGGTCAAACAAAACTGATTTCCAAGAAGGAGTCAGGTCAGAAATTTCACTGGTTGGAGGTACGTCAGGAAGGGGCATGTAAACATGTAGGGGACATGCACAAGTACAAGAAAATGCACACTACCCGAGAATTATTACAAGTTATGAGGCCTGACCGGGCCTGTGTGCCACCAAATGTATCGGTCTGCTGGAGTTCCGACTACCTGTATATTTGACCACGTGTGTGCCGCGTGCATGCAAATTTTTATGTGGTCCTGTCTGGAAGTAAGCACCTGTGTTGTTTGTGTAAAATCATATGTGTACTATTTGTCTACTAATTTTTGAGCACGAATTAATGTTCTAAGCTCCCGTACTAATTAATCCTACAAAAGCACTTACGACCGCGGCTCGAAAAGAAGTTTTGCAACCGAGTATCACTCATGCGGACTCGCGAGAGGTAGCCTAACTGAATTGTCGCTCCCGCTGGTAAACAGGTATAACCCTTCACTATTTACTCACCTCTTCACTCAGGAATGCCGAACCTTCCTTCTCTTCTTCAGCTTAGTAGTACTGCAATTCTAACTTCGTTTTAATACTGTCATCTATAGGAAACGTTATTCTATTTCTATCTTCCCTTCTCAATTCTTCACAGCTCACGACGGCCCCTGGATATGACCGACTGGCAGATACGGATCGTAAGCTGAGATATCACTGGCAAAAATAGTCACTACCCTTGTCACTTAATTAAATTTTATCCATAGTCCGTTTTTATCTGTTTAAAATGAAACAAGGACTTAATGTACAGGCTACAAAAAAGCCGCTGGGCCGGAATAAAAAGGTAATGACGTCAAAACTATTTCGAACTTCTTTAAACAATAAATCAAATATGGTACGACGAAAACATGCCCCCAGATGATGCAGTGGGTGGTGAGAGCTGCAGACTTCTACCCTCTCCCCCAATTGCCTAGCAATTCACGTGGGACTATCTTAGAATTGGCGTGTTTGTGTGTCGCCATTGGATGATTGGGTGGGTTGAAATCGATTGAGCTATCCCCATACATATCCCTCGTTCTCATCTCATCAAGTTTCGTCTATGCCGACAATGAGCTATCATGCACGTACGCAGTATGCAAACACTCTTTTCAATGTGCGGGCAGAACAGTACTGCCTCTATCAGTATTACAGGGTCGGAGTGTCACAGTAATGTCGCATTTATACATAAGTGTACCATATACAGCTGAGGGACCACGTGCATATTACTGGTTGTGTCAAGATGAGTGTGTACTTATGTGCGGCCGCCTCAACACGGTTGTTTTCATTTTATTAGTGGGCTTGCACGCAAACGGTTTCCTGTTCACTGGTTCCTCTTCTCTTTTCCTTATATCCACGCCTGACGCTGTGTGCCTGCAGATTACAGGTGTCAGGGAAACAAAGCCTGAAATGGGATCCTTACAACGGAAGTGTGGGAAGCTGCCGCGGTAACTATGGTCCCGCAGGTATTCGGCTTCAAGCTGGCTCCAGAGGGAATGCGGCCGTTTTGGCGAGAACTTTGGTTTTTTAAATGACATATATGATGGCGAAACACTTTATCTAACATATATAATGCCATGTGTAATGTATATATAAATGACTTCTTTTCGAAACGACCTTGGAGCCTAACCCTTGAAAAAGCCATAATTGCTGGCTGGCCTTCAATTTCACCTTCAAAGTCTCTGTACGGCTAAGAAGTGGATAAAGTGGAATGGGTGGGTTGTCGTTAGTCCTTCATAGTAGTGTCGTTGGTATTACCATAAATCGCTCATGCGAGTCGCAAAAGGACTCAGCGATCCATCAATTACGTGTGACATATGAAAATCATGGGAAATTACGTGCTAGCTTGCCTGTCGTTAAAACTACACATTCTGCCGCCGGATCGAAATCTGTTATGGTACAGGACCTCGATTCGTCTGTTTCGCTGCGTTATAAACAGTATCACGAAATTTGGCCTGCTGTGTGTGTCAAAATGCAAAACCTCGACGTTTCATCTCCATTACCTGCTTTACAAGAAAACCTGGCTCATCGCATGTAGACAGATCGATCTTCCCTTTCAAGTACTCTGGAAACTGGGAGGCTCTCTTGGGAGCCTTTCAACATCACCCCCTTAGCAGTGTCCCAATTTATCCCGACTTACCTTAGACTTAACGTCAACGGAGGTACTGTGGGGGACTCTACCACAACAGCAATAATTCAGAAAACAGCGAACAGCGCAATACAATGTTTATTGCCACGACCGAGAAGAAAAAACAACGATACAGCCAGAAGACGTCCTTTGTGTAGCGCACGGGGTAGGATTATTGCACATGGTTTTCTGTGGTCCTTAGAGAGTGTATAGGTTTGCATCACGTGGCCCATAACAGTTTCCCTGAGTGTCCAGTAATGCGTATTGTTCGGGATGGTTAGAAGTGAATTACTACATCACGGGCTGCTGTATGCAAAGTTCCGTAAGGTGTTCTTCGGGAACACCAAATGTAGGCAGGACTACTGAGAAAACATTTCGCAGTTTCATAAACACTGAAAACTCACAAGAAAGTTCGGTAGGAAACGTTAAATTGTTGTAGGTCGTACACAGTCAGTTAGCACCCCTATGTCTTATTTGCCTTACCAAGCCCATATGCCCCAACCATGTAGCTGTAGCCAACACCGTAGCACACGGAACGGGAAAGTGAGGAAATTCCATTGAGCGGAAATAGGACATACCATTGAGATAAACAAACATGTTCCTATCGGAAGTGTCGAATTTCACAACAAAATACCAACAAAAGTTAAGCCATTCTAAGAGGTCGGTACAGTACGAAGCCACCTAAAGATGCAGTCGCTGCTGACATTTCCTGCTACGTAATTATCATAAATGTGCCTGATATATGTGTGGGCAACACCGTACACGATGTTTTTGCGTCTGCCCTAAAGCTTGAGAGTGTGCTTTTTCAGAACGTAATACGCATTCCTCGTTCCAGCTCGACCCCAGATGATTCTTTACCACGGCTCTTGAAAATTACCCTAGCTGCCTCTGAAGAGGCAGAGGAGGAAGGCCACCCGAAGTGGTTGAAACATAGAGTATTACAAATTGCTGGTAACGTTGTGTTATTCCCAATCTGTTTTAAAAGGAAACTTCCGAAGAATTGGGATGGATATCATCATCATCATAGACAGCAATACATCAGTGGTTCACACTGATGCTAAACTCTCATACAACCGCGACAAAAAAGCAAACCCTATATGGGAAGAGAGAAGGAAAAAAGAAGGGGACGGAAAAGGACCTGACTACCGATAATGACTAAGTCTATATTCAAACATTCAACATCAAGGTGCCTACATCTTGCAAACAAACAACCGAGCCGCAAGTGAGAGTAAGGCGCCATCAGAGAGACAGCTTCCTTACGGCTTTCACCGCACCGCGTCATTAAATGCACTCACCTCACAGACAACACAGACAAGCAACGGTAATATTCACGCCACTGAGCTCGATTAACCGCCATCTCACCTAAAGTCTCCAGCTACCGACTCTGTGTCGCGAGGACACCAGCCGGGAGACGAACTCGATCTACAGTGGCCAACCCCTTGGTGAACGACTTCATTTCCCTACGCTAGGTCATTATCTGCCCACCTCACACCAGTCGGTCGCAGTGTTAGCGAACAGTGCTCGGTGTGGAAGGCAACTAGCTGGCATCCTTAATACATGACCTAACCATCTAAGCCTGTGCAAACGTAGAGATTGAACAAAAGAACTCGTTTGACAATCACTACCAAACGCCCGCTTCCTAACCTCTTCGTTACTTACACGCTGGTGCCACCCGATACGAGCGACTGATCAAATACTTGAAGACGGTTCACGTCTTCTACCTTGAGCTGCAGAGTTTCGTTGCCGTAAAGCAATCCGACCCTCATCGTTGTCTTATATACACGACCTTTGTCTTCAGGGAAACACTACTCTGTCGCCAGAGATGCCCCAAATTAGCCAGTTCACATAAAACCTTTAGGAGAGATGTCAATAAAAAACTCAGACGTAGGCCAAACACTGATCATGAGGCTTCGTTAGTTGGGGAGTGAAGGAAATGGAAACTAATTTCGTTTCGTGGGACACCGGCAGACTGTTCAAGCTTATCTGTGCTACGAGTCCCCGGCGACCTTTCATCAGTGAGGCAGATGGCACACTGATCTGCAGTAAGTCCAGAAGGTTAGAGCGATGTTCGGAACAATGAGGGTCAATTTAGCTGGTCTCTTGCTTCTATTGTGTTGCCACCACAAACTCGTGATATAACACCCTGGTCAGTAGATTTGGAACCACTCAGTAAAACAGAGGTTCGCAATTGCATTTCAGCTCTCAAAAGTAATAAGGCTGCTGGTCTGGACGATGTAGTACCGGCACTTTTCAAAGAAGGTGGGCAGGTGTTAGTGGAGGCGTTGACTCAGTTGTTTTAACTTGTGTGGACGATGGAGACCGTCTCTCCATGGAGTCATTCGGTAATAATTCCTATATTCAAGAAGGGCATCAGGGGCTCTTGAGAAAACCATAGGGAATTAGTTTGACTTCAGCCATTAATGGGGTTTTTACATCCATCGTGTGTACCACCGGTCAACAATCGTTGGCTTTCCGGGCTATACAAGTGCCCTCGATTCGGTGGATCGATCTACACTTTTAGAGTCTCTTAAAGGCAGGAGTATACCGACCAAGTTTGTGAACATACTATCGGCGCTTTATTCTCATACTTCAGTTCAGGTTATGGTTTACGGTGAGCTATCTGATAGTTTCGGCACCATGAGCGGCGTACTTCAAGCCTGTCCACCTTCACCATTTTTCTTCTTCTTTATGGACGCAATAATGGGGGATTGTCTGCAGCACTCGCAAGTTGCCGGCGCGGACCTTCTGCCTGGTGGAAGGCTGACTGGTCTCTATTATGCTAACAACATGGTTTTGTTTTTTTGACAACTTCCAGAAAGCACAAACAACGTTAAACGCTAATTCGTACTCTGTCAAGTACTTCGCAGCGCGCGTTGCAGCCTCAATATGCAAGGTGTTTCTGCAGGATTGCTGTGATTATGCAGATTTAATGTTAGATAATGGAGCCATGGAGGTTGTTGACCGGTTCATTTACCTGGGAAGGTGCATTAGCGGTGACTGAGGAGGTGTAGAGAATAAAATAAAAGCGCCTATCTCCAAAGCTAGGGGCTGTCCGCTAATCTGACACTTACGGCGACAGAAGTGTATCTCTCTTAAGCTTGAAGGTCGCGTATATAAGGTGACAATGAGGGCTGTATTATTTTATGGCAACGAAACTTGGCTTCTCATGGTAGAGGATGTGAACCGTCTTCAGGTATTTGAGCGCCGATGTCTGTGTCCAGTCGCTCGTATCGGGTGGTACCAGCGAGTAAGCAAATAAGAGGTTAGGAGGTGGATATTTGGTAATGATTATCAAACGAGTTCTTTTGCCCATTCTTTACATTTGTACGAGCTTAGATGGTTCGGTCATGTACTGAGGACGCCCGCTAGTAGCCTGTCACACCGAACACTTTGCCGGCGCTGCGGCTGACTGATGCAAAGTGCGAGGTGGACAGATGATGATGACCTGGCGTAGGGAAATGAAATAATTCACGAAAGGGTTGGTCACTGTCGGTCGGGTTCGTCTCCCGGCCTGAGTACCTCGCGACTCCCAGAGTTGGTGGCTTGAGACGTTAGGTGATGTTGTGGACTATCGTGCTCAATGGCAGGTTTGTATGGAAAGAAGGAATATGCTAAACATGCAAGACTATCTGTTGAGTATTCGGAATCTCTGATAGTTAAATGTTTGTCTCACACGTTTAGCTTTTCTTGGAGGAGGTTTCAAGACGGAGATAGGGGGACATCTGGCCGTAGAGAGTCCTTTTACTTTGTTTGCCGGCGTACCTATCTTGAGGGAGGTACAAGCTACATGTCTTTTAGAAAGTATTCGACTACTTTTCACAGTGTCGGAGCTGCGTTAGAAGTTACACTCTGGAAAATGAGGGAAACAAAATTAGCTTACCTGGAACGTCGGCAGGGAAGGTAATGAAAACGGGCAATCCGTGATATGGAACCCAATAAGGTTGAATGAGAAGAATTAAGGTAAGGGTCCACAAATCTGAAATTACTCATGGTATAGTATTTGATGGGCACAGAATTGTCTTAATGCTCGGAGCAGTAAATCAGAATCTAAAGGAAAAATAGAAGATACTGGTTGTGTTACTGCGTATACTGTGCTATGGCAAACAGATTCATCACACCGTGTGATAGAATGACTGCACATACTTCTTTGATTACCTTAAACAGAGTGGTTTCCCCAATTCTGTTAGACTTTAGCGATGTTCAACACCAAGACTGTCTGTTTCCTACTTGAAGTCTGGAAAAGGCACCAACCAGAGTTTACAAAGCAGATGTTGCGAGAAACGGGAAGAGAGTTTGAACCGTCCTGAGGAGCTTCAGTAAGTCTCAGTGCAGTGCTGAGCACCCGTTGCTCCACCCAGAGAACCTGTTTACAAGGCTAAATCTTGGTACCTGTTGTTCCCAAAGTGAATTCAGAACAGCACCAAGCAGTGACAATTTACTGGAGAAGAAAGATTGCCTTTTTTCAAAGAGGATCAACAGTGTTCCCACTAACACTTTTTGTTGATCACAAGTTTCTCACATTTTGGCCGGCCGTTCGTTGTTAGGTCCCATGACTTTAACCTGGGCAGCGTGATCGCTTAGGCCCATCATCCGTTCGAACAACTTGTTTTACTCATAATGTCTTTTAAACAAATTCAACCAGCTAGCTGCCGTTTTTCATTGATGGACGTCGACCGACCACACTTCCACTGCAGCAGATTTTGTATGAGCTATAATGAGCTGAACGTTCTCTATTACAAGTAGACCTCGAGGGTTATTTCGGTGCAACCGACTGTCTCTTGACCTGAAGTCTGCCCCCAGCGATCTTCTGGCAGGTGGTGGATTGATGATGACTGTCCACTGTTTGGATGCACCAAATTAATTTTATTTAATCCTTACGATGACAGCTGCGCTGGTACATGTCAAAAGACCTAAAACAGAAGTTACTGTACCTTGTGACCTGGGCTGCAATCGTTCCTTGCTCTGTTCATGGCTCACAGACAGCAAGCTTTAATCGGTACACTTAGTTTGATCACATAATAAAACGTTTGCTCGGATCCGATAGAGCAAGCATTGTTCTGCGTTTGGAGTCGGTGTGTCCCTTACTGTTGGTTCATTACAAGGCTATTCTTTGGCGTCTCCTTACTTTCTGATGGATAGATACTTGGGTAGTTAACCCTCTGCAGACAACTTCAAATAAGCAATAGTGCTATAATCGTGAATTCCTGTATCAGGAGTTTAACACAATGACTTCATACTTGTATGATTGCTCACCGGAACGGCTTGTTGACCTATTTGTATGGAAGTGCTGACTTTGAAAGCATCATTGTTTGTTACTTATTTTGTCCTCAGAATGTTCAAAGCTCGTAGTGGCTCAGCGGTAACGATACGGGATTAGTAATCACGATTGCCAGTTCAGGCCTCTCTTCACTACGTCGGATTCCGCCTAGGTTTGGATAGTTAGACAATATCCATTCTACACGTAATTTTTAGTCCGCATGATGGCATATAGGTTATGGCGCAAAAACCGGAACTTAATTTAAAAAATAACTATCTAACGGGGACCTGTCTAAAAGCAACAGAAGTGCAGAAGGGGGAAGTTTCTTCATTTTTTCATTCATTACAGGCTCGATCCTGACCAGATCTTACGGGCCACCGCGCACTGCAACATTGATGTGGCCTAGATGAAAATGTTGAAAAGAGTGCGATTGGTAAAACAAGTTTAAGTGGAAGAACTAGAAGTGGTATGAATGCAGGCGCACTAGTGATTGACTACGCACACCGCAATCCCGGATATCCTCTCTAACAATCTGAGTGTTCACAAGGGCTCCAACCGAGCTGGTGACACCGACGCACCATGTCAAAGGGGACGGTCAGGGCCTCCATATTTCATCTGTTAAAATGAATTTCTTTCACTTCTCGGTCATTTTATATGATGGAACTCCACTCACATTCTTTTTCTCGTTCATTTTGATCCACATGGTTGCAAGCGATGAAATTTTTTGCGAAGCCTCACTCGAAGTGTGTCACTGGAAGATCCAACTCATAGCATTTGTGTTTCTGTCTGGTGCTGGCGCACATTGATCATGGCATTGATGTGTCCTTCGGACAGCTGTTGCACGCCTCGGAGTGGTGCTGTCTTTTTGACTTCATGGAGTTATATGCTCTTAGGTTTGGCAAACAGTCCAGCGATTTTAGTACCCCTTGCTCTTATGCGCTCTTTTTAACCTCTTCGTATTCATACCACGGCAGTGAGATGCCGCCATAGTTTTGGGGTGATACTGTACCCAAGCAGCGAACAGCTGGATGCACAACCAATCCTTTTGAAAGCATATACTTTTCTCCTGACTACTCCCTCCATGTAGTCAGCCGTATTTTTTTTTGAAGAATCAAAGCCTTTGCCAGTGTAACCGTCCGGATCAGCGCTATACCCAGAGGCGATCACCATATCAGCGCACTTAAATCGATCGATTCGGGCTGTCCTGGATGCTGGGTGAGGACACTAAGTCGAAAATAGAAAAATGGTTTCTCTGTCAGGCTTAGATCTCCCACCTTGTGATGAACATTCGGTAAACCTTTTTTCAAAAGAATATCGCGGCTGATCGATTTGGAAAATGAATGGTAAAGGTCACTTTGTTCTGATTGAAGAAGTGGCAACCAAAATTGCTAAGTAGAATGCAAATCCGGGATATGCATCACGCTGCACGCCTGCGGAGGTCGATACCGAGTTTGTACCGGTATTACTAGAAAATAGGCGAGCAGAAATTTACGGCTACAGTGGAACTTCTTCGAGAGGCCACACAGACCTCAACCACTTTAAACCGTTGTCGATATCTCCCTATCAAACATCACCAAAGGGAATCTCAGTCAGTAATGGTTTTATGTTTTTCTTCTATCATACGCACAACCCTTACACCATTTGACTTTCGTTTCAGTTCGAATGTTATCACCGAAGCCTTTTCTACGCGAGTCATCCATAGCGCATGCCGTAATATCATCGAGATTACACACAGTTTGCGACAATTGTTTACATGAATCGACCAGTCTTAACATATGTGTGTCTTGTGCTCGGATGCGCTATTGTAATCGGGCTTGCCAAAGAGCCATGTGGAAATTACACAAAGTGGAGTGTAAACAATATCGATCTGTACAACGTTTGCCGACCGCTCAAATTCGTCTGCTCATTAGACTGATGTTTATTACGGTAATGCGCCGCACAAACACTCTCAATATGTCTTCTTGTTTACATAGGATAATGAACAGCGGGCTTCCATCGATTCCTTGATGTCTCGTACGTTTGCTTTGCCGTAGTATCGCAATACTAGACAATCTTTTGCACAGATTCTCAGAATTTCAGCTCCGACCCTCTATTCATGGCCGCGTTTGAAATTGTTCTGAAAACAATATCTGAATTTCTATGTTGTCGGTTACCGATTTCAGAGTCGGAAATTTTTAAGTTGTACTGTCAGGTAAGGTTGCTGAATTTACTCGTCTATCCCGCATTACGTGTGCGTAGATCCAGATAAATAGTTTTATGATCACAGATGCAACTGGTGCAGATTTGGCTCCAGGGGTTTTTAAAAAGTAAGTGTATATTGTCTCCTGTTGCTCATTTTACGTTATATGTTACCTAGAGCCGCTAGCCTGGATCATTCGTGTTTTCCCAACTTGGAGTACATTTTCCAAGGAAGGAATATTGTTTGCATCTCACTTAACAAAACCGTTCTTCCAAACGAGGTACCGCCTTTTTATCGATCGTTCGATTATTATCGCTGCCCTAGACGTCCTAACTTATTCCTTTTGTGTGACCAGCTCTGTGCAATGATTACGTTCATGACTGCCTATCCGTCAGCGTTTGTTTTGCTTGGAACCTGGATTAAAAAGAGTCGCTAATTGGTATGCTTGCATGGCGCATTAATCACCATTATCTCCTTTAGACGTAACCCTTTTTCCTGGTCATTTTGTCCAATTCCATGTTTAACGGAGCTAGTTTATCGACGATATTTGGCCGATAAGATAGGGACGTTCCGATTTCGGAGGCTCCTTCCTTGATACGCAGCCTGAGACTGTCGGCAATCGCTTCTACATATTTTTTTCAAAGGGTTCAGATGTCATCTTTGCATGCCACAATCTGAGGCTTCCCCGAGGGTTCCTGTGGTATTGGAATACACCTGCATATTGGTCCAAATTAGGCTGATCACGTTGAAGGAGTTGAAGAAGACTTGGAAACGGAAGTGTGGCACTCGAATTCCAGCGATGTGATGAGGACTTACACTGACACACTTTTTAGCTGAATTGGATCATTGAACACCAACTGACCACAATATCCTGAACATTGGAGGATTGTAGAGCGAAGAGGTGCTACCTGAACAGAACATACATCCCCATTTTGGTAACCGCAACCACTCTTTAGTGATGTGCAGTCAGCATTGGCCGAGTCGGCTCTGGTGTGAGGCTTGCCAGTGTAGGTCCTTACAGAATGTCGGAATTCCAGTGTGATATTTCCGTTTCCACTGACTCCCCACTACATCTGTACGGTTCACTCTAAATGAGTGTGGAGCGTTACCAGGGTGACTTCTTAAGACACCTTAAACTAACGTCGAGTCACTGGACGGTTCTATTGAAACGCGCTAACATGATATCACGACGTCCTAAACTAAAAATGTTTTCTTAGACAGGTGCTTTCGCCTTAGCCTGTTTGTCAGTGAAATGCATACAGTGCATTATTAGAGCTGAACTACGAGATAGTCATGCGTTAATGACACCAACTACCAATCGCGTAGTCACAGTTTCAATTCACGGTTATTTTAAACTGTAGCATTTATAGATTTGAGCATTTCCGCAACTTTTGGCGCAGGTGTGACCTGTTGTGCCGCATGACCTGGAGGACGTTATAGCAGAAAAGCATGATGAAGCTTCATCGAGTTGAGTTTTTCAGTCGAGGCTTGTTGACTGCTATCAAGAGACTAAATGTTTGATTTTGCCTTCTCAATCCCGTTAATATCTATTGATGTTCCGAACCCTACTTTCATCTCTGTACACAGGAATTCTGGTAAGGTTTACGCTTTGTAAGGGAAAATGCTCCTTCGAACGTGTGTAGGATTCGAAAGTCGCGTTTTGTGGAGTCTTTGCAGTGTTCAGTGAATGATTCTGAATGGAGGGCTCACCATCTGCAGCTGCACAGTCTCCTTTTCCTTGATACTAAAATACGTTTTACCTTACAATTAACATACTTGTAGTCTCCATGATTAGCTTGAAGAACTACTATTTACAGCAGAGTTGTTTATCGTTAAAGGTGAAAATCTAAATCAGAACTACGGTACGTTGTAATTTTCCCTGTACTGCACACACGCTTGCCTAATGTGAATCCTAGAGTGGAATTACGAAGGTCATTTATCCTAGCGGATAGGCTGGTTAGGAAAATATACACCATTTTTTAGTAGGGCTGTTAGCTAGCCAGGCTACCGATCGAGGCTGATGCTGCACCCGCTCAGATGCCCACTGTATCAAAGTTAGCGCTTGCACTCTCACTGACTTCACTGTGGATATGACGTGTCGGCTCATGCTTTCAAAGGGACGAATGAGGGGTACGTGTAAAACGTGATCGGCTGAGTTAACGACGAGGCCTCTGATGTGTGACCGATATGAAAGCGCTGATTGCGTTGTCATTCTGGGCTGCATTGTACTTGGTAAACTCGGTCCGAA
Organism: Paragonimus westermani; assembly: GCA_008508345.1. NCBI lineage: Eukaryota > Metazoa > Platyhelminthes > Trematoda > Plagiorchiida > Troglotrematidae > Paragonimus > Paragonimus westermani. Next base: position 333,698 of record QNGE01000039.1, on the reverse strand, counting down.
TGAAGTGACTGACCCTCGGGTTTGTACTTTTGTTGAACTGTCGCTGAGCGTCACCGTGACTAGTATTGAACCATGGAGCCTGACTCTGATGTAGACCATTGGCACACCCCGTGATCGTGTCGTGTTTATCCCATTTCGCCCTCTACGTTCAAAACTGGTGCTTAATTTCGGCACATAGTGAGCATTTGAATGATGGGCATTGTTGTAAACCCTCGACAAAATACGCTGGCTCGTCCACAATATAGTAATGCGCCTGATCGAATTCCCCTCATCGCAGTACATAACGTTCAAATTCTTCATCCCGAGAGTAACGCGACTGTCTCCGTTAATTGATCTCAATGCTAACCCAAAAACTAGTGCAAAAAGCAACTTTGTTTTGCTCGAAAAACGTGTGCAACAAGGAGAAAATTACGGGGTATTCGTATGATGCACAGCGACCCACAAACATCCTTGAATCAGAAAGTGGGAAGGTAGTTACCAAACTAAGACTCTAATGAGCATAGCGGAATAAAGGTCAAACAGGTTGTTAGAGGAACCCATTTTCTCCGTCCAAAACCGCCTCCTTCCTTGAGAAAACGATCCTACCCAATCACAACAGGTGAAAATGCCGTGAACATTCGAGAGGTGACCACTAATTTTTTGCCTGTTTGGCCTCTCTTCCGCTATGCTCATTGGTAGCTTAATGACCTTAACTACATTTTTGATGTCTGTCGTTCGTTTTTTGGTTCGAGAATGTTGGTAGGTCACAATGACCCTATAAATACCATGCAATTTTCTCCTTGTCGCACACGTTTTCGAAGCCGAGCAAAGTTGCTTTTTTGCACCCGTCTTTTGGCTTGTTTTGGGCGCAATTGACGGGGACCGCCACGTATTTTCGGGGCCAAGATTTGCCGTGTTAGTTATATCAGGGAGGAGAACCCGATTTCCTATCAATCGTCTTATTATACCGTGGACGAACCAGCGTATTGAGTCAAGGGTTACAACACAGGTCAGAAAAAGACCGAAGGTTACTTTTCAACTGCTCTGGACATTTCCGCCCATTCTGATTGGGTAAAGTCGTTTTGTCTAGGAGGAAGGCTACTTTTGACGGAAAATAATTCCCTAACAACCATTCAGACTGATCCGCTCCGCTTTTGACCCACTACGTTAGTTTGAACTGTTTTTCCTGCTTAATGCAAAGATAGATTAGGAAAAGATTGTCGATCGTGTTACTTTACTGTTATGTTTCACGTATAACGTAAGCTTCATCAGATCAAATAAGCCCGTTTATTTCTACCTTTTCAACGTGTTTGTTAGTAGAACGTTGCCTAAATTGCATGTTAACAAATTGGACTTCATGTGTTGTGTTATTCCTTCGAATTCCCACTTCAAAATGGTTAAACACGAACGTTATTATATTCAAATGAGTGTGGTAGAAACGAATTTAGGAACTCACTGTGCTCAGAGTTTAAATGTGTTGCTTTGGGTTTCCAACCGGGCCGCGAGCTTGCGGAAAATTCTGAGTGTTAACAGATGAACGATGAATAACTTATCTTAACAGTGAAGTAGCCAGGAAACAGTTACTCCTAAAACAATCTAGGCATATTTTTTAATTCTTCTATGGCTCATAGTTCGGCGGCAGTGCGCTTGTAATTTCGTGATTACGGCTTAAATTCTTGTATTGAGAACACTTTTCTACTGCCTGCATATGATAGTACGTAGTTAATAGAAAGTGTAGTGAGCGGACCATTTGAAGTAAACGAATAGCCATCGTTCAAGGCAATGGGGATTGTCATTGGTTGCACATCATCAATTAGCGGAACTTGTAACCCATTCTTTAACCCGAGAGTGGACACCACTGCCAAGTTTGCGACGATCAAACATTCAGCTTTTGGTGAATCTTCCATTGGTTTCGCGTTGGACTACATGCACTTTGATGCCCAACCATATTAGCCGTTAAAGAATTCGTCAAACTCATGATTCGGTTGTTTTAGTCTCGGTGTACAACGTACAGTAAGAAACGGTGGATACGACATGGTATGGTGATAACTGAATCTCACCTCCGCAGGTTATATGTTCACGCCTACAACCAACATGGTTTGTAATAGAAGATTCTTGCTGACAGACTTTTCGTACAATCTTTCATCGACAATAGTCAAGTGATTTTGAATGTAAGTAACGCCTTAGCTCATTGAGGTTCGGCTGACACCTCCATGCTGATGTTCTCGCGAAATCTTCCGCCACTAAAGAACCCGACGAAAAATTGCTTTCAATTATCCCTCCGATTATTGCAGCACATGCTTGGAGAATTTAAAGTGTTTAAAAGTGAAAACAAATTAAGTAGACTACCGGTAACCCATGTCGTGTTAAATAATTCGAACCAATCATGGTTTGGTTACTGGAATGACAAATTACTGATGTTGCTGGTTTGGAACTCTACCCACAGCTACGGGGCGCAATCCATCACATGAGACATGTCAAATAAAGAATTGATGTGGCAAGCTGCCGTTATACTGCGAGCAGCTAGGTCAATACGTTCGGTTGCAGAAGTGAAGTGATGGATATCAGACTTTCCTGATATTGCAGACGTAAGAAGTAGAAGACAGTGCAGGTTCACCGCGATACCTAAGCAAGTTGTTCTTGACGTTCAGTTCCCTAGTTTACACCTGCTCACTTGCTTTGGTTCTTGGGATAAATCATTGGTGTTATATTTCCAAAGAAAGAAACCAAGCGGAATCGAGGTTAGAAATCCGGGTGACCATCTGTTAGAATTCGGCGGTCGAAGGAAGGGTCAGGTAGGTTTTGGTTTCGACAAAAAGAATGGCTCCGCCACCATGTGGAGTCACCGTTTTGTAACGTACGTTTAGTGAAACTTCAGCAGCAACGTGCTTCACTACTGACCGCAACAGTTCGCAATACGATTGACCCATGTGAGGTGAAACACAACTCTATCACTTATTACAGCTCATCTAAATGATATGGTCGATAACCCTATCTCACCAGTTGATGACTGAACCCATCGGGCTAGAATTACACTCTGTGAGTCTGTTCAAACTGATGAGGGTTTTCAGTATACTGATAGTTTGCGCTAGCAGGCGACCCTTAGGGTAAAACCTGTTTTCATCAACAAACATACTCTGGTGCGTTGTTACCTTGGTTGCAAAAATGCCTATGCAGTGCTTTTTATCACTCAGAGACACTGCACCTAGCGCAACATGAGCGGGTGAAAATTATTTTCTGTCGATATCGTCCAAACAAAACTCAACGATACGTCTGGGTTACTGCATGCTCATTCGAGGACTTGGAAAACTTTCATGGAGTATTATTGATGTGGCTCCCTCATCTGTTGCTGTCTTTCGTCTTCCGGTTTGGGTTCATCGTGAAGAATCCCGATTTTCTTCCACTTTTTGTGCATCGTAAACTTGTTATGTATGTTGGGTGGCTGTGATCAAAATTTTCGCCTATTTTGGTACGTGTATGCCAGCATTCACCAACTAACAGAGTCACTTCCACACTATTCTCAATCAAGAGTTTACCAGACTATGTGGTCGCACACTATCCCCACATTAACTAGAATGATGCAATGTGACACCGTCAACCATACTCACGTTCTCTCCAAGCATAGTCCGTCTGCAGATCAGAAACTTCATCAACTTGCCTATTTGGTCAAATCGCACAGTTTTTGTTTCATCATCTGAGGACTAGTATTGGTTGGTTGGAAGGCTTCATTCAGCGGAGGTTTACTAAACCTATCTCTTAACTGTTTAGAATGCGCATGGACCGATATTTCATTACTACTGTTAAATCAACAGTTCTAGTAGCCTAGTCTTACACACTCTGAATTGGATATATATATATATATATATATATATTAACATAGACAGGGAGCGAAAGGCTATACGTAAATAAATATATGTACTGATGTCGAGCTTGGTTCTACAGATACAATGATGAGTAATTTAAATGCAGTAACTTACGACCAGGTTTACAAACACAACAGTGTAGCGGAAACGTGGTAAACCGTCCAGTTAATTGTGGTGGTGATATGGGTATCGCGTTACCGTTATTTAGACGAACAAATATAATACACTGCGCTAGGAAGCGGGGTGCAAGTAGTAAATTCGGATACAGTTCAGCTGTTTACCACCAAGATAGAGATTATGGAAACCGAATAAATGTTGGCGTATCGAACAGCTGCGAGTGGAAACAAATAATGCAAACGAACAAGTCACATTAAATTCGTCGATAAAAGCATGCTACTGCAAAAATACCAGTAGAGTAAATTTAACTGCAAAATTGGAACTCAACTACCGGGAGGCTAATTAGGCTGCAGATCACCGTGTCAACGACGTGCTTCTAACTCGTCTCACGCGATCCGACGCGTATACTGATTGACACATCCCATTATCAAATCAAGTAGCTTTAATTGGATAGCAATTGTTCTGAGTTGCGCGCATTTCTTCAAACCGCCTGTCGATCAGAGTGAACTTTCACGTCGTAGGCGATAGAACATCCTATGTCCCGTTCGCCGTGCCACAGTGAAATGCGCATTGTGCGTACACCGTCCCCACATGTTCACACAACACGAGGATCTTTTATGTGCTGTACAAAATACGTCGAGTTGTCGGAACCATTCTGACGGCAGAGCAGAAGCTAAATCTCAAACGTCCGATCGGCGTGTTGGGGATGCATGAACAACCGACCGTACCGTTTGTTCGCTCTGCTTTACCTAATTTGTTGATTTACGCTCAAACACCGTGACTTTCCATGTTCAAACACATGCAGTGATGGTTCAATTTATTGATCGCTCAACTGCTGGTACTGCAAGGTGCTATGACACCTCTGACCAAGTTAAACCTGGTTGAATATAGTTCGTCCGACGGTTATCTCGAACGCTTACTGTGGTTGACCTCACTCCTATTCCACTTCACCCATTTGTCTTTAGCTGTTGTTAGTGGCAATCGCTCGATCTCGTTCGGTCACACTAAGCCGGGCAAAACAAACAGTGTGTTCTTGTGCCCATCCTGCTGATCAAGTGGTTTGTAACACTCGATCTCCCTCAAGTGGAATACATTGTTCAACAGTGTCAGTGTTTCCAACGCGAGTTTGTTTTACAAGTTCACTGTTGTCGCCAAGTGACCAAAGGAAAGTTGTTTCCGTCGTTTCGTCCTGGCGCTACTTGTCACACTATATGAGTGAAAATGGTTATTTAAGTGAGTTGGCGACTCATCAAATGGGGGACATTTTGATCTGGGTTAATAGGACTCGTGAGCTGTACTGGTTGCATACAAGAGGATGGAGTTCAGTATTCCTATGAACTTTTAGGTGTAGAATTTTTAGCCATGCCTTTGCTTACGGATGACTTTGGCAGAGATCAACGTTTTAAACCTCGCCTTGAATGATCGCCGTGCCTCCCGTAAATCACCAACAAGACTCCGTTTTAATAGAGCCGGTTGATTCAGCCAGATTAACTACCATAGCCTTTGGCACATTTCTCTTCGTCTTTGTCCACTTGAGCGGTATGGTGTTCACGTAATCTACACGTGGTTTATATCATGATCAATGGTGATACTTAGCACAACCAAGTGGCTGAATATTAGCAAGCGTGATAGTTTATCTTTGAGTAGAGGCACGGTGACGAGAGTTCTCACACAGTTCTCTTCTCCACGGCCTTCAAACTGTTGAATTCCATTCTTTTTGCAGCCGTACGCAGAGTCTTTCTTGTGTAACATCAAGGGCTGTGATTATATAAGCTGCAAACGGGATCGCCTTACCTGTTTGGTTGAAGTTTCTAGAGACCAAGTTTTTTCATGCGACCCCTATGTAACCTTATCTGGTGTTCCACCGATATCAGTGTTCCGAATAGATCCTACTACAGTCTTTTTGAGTTAGAATATCCATCTCGACCTGCGATATGCTGGTAGTAAACAGCTTCGGCGCCGTTCCAATCATGGACGATATGAGATTTCGTTTTTGATTAGTTGTACTCTAGTTTATTATCTCCCAGGGCTTGGTGGTCAAACAACAGCGTGTTCACGAAATATGTAGACGCTGACTACTCCACTGAGCAAAGCGAGTGTGTATCCTCTATCTGGTTGAAGCCCGTGTGATCACTCAAATCGCTGACTGGAGACGCTGTCCAAGATGGCGGTGTGCCTCAGTCAATGGCGTACCTGCATCCATATCATTTATATTTCTTCCGCCTAGTCTTCTTTTATTAATCTTTAACCTTATTAACAATGTTTTCTTCCGCGACATTCCACATCACTTCGGAGATAAGCAGCGGCCCGAGCCACAGTACCTTCTGATCAGGCTCTTGGCGGCTATAATGGTGATGACGACCAAGACGTTATTCACGAGCAATATGGCTGACCTTTTAGGTGTGACGATTACGTCATCGTGTGTTCGAACGCAGTTGCCGGGACTGCTTCTGCTCAGATTTATTTGGTATGTCACACGCGGTGCATAGCAACAAACACTTGATGATGCTAAATTTGGAATCTTATCTCCTACTCTTTCATGTGTACCGTTACGTCATTAGAGCGCTGTTCAACATCCTCGTCCCGTGATCAGAAGGGCCAAGGTTCGACCCCCCAATTCGGGTGTAAATATTCATTAGTTTCGTGGACTCCACTTAGAGAGTTAAAAATGGCCTATCCGATTAGTTCTTCTGAATGAAAATACTTTTGACTTTCAAGTTTCACCGTCCTCTCTCTTTGACCAATCATTCTGTGTTCACACGAAAGAATTTCCATCAGCTTTCGAGTACTGTTCATTTGCTTACTTTGTACTTTGTTTCCATCAGGCTCGAATAAACTATGTGGATCCGTTGGCTAGCACTGCGCAGAGACGTTCGGAATTGCAAAGTCGCTATTTCTTCCACTGTGAATGTCCGCTGTGCTTAAATGTCGAACGAGTAAGTCTATCTGGAAGCCAAACCGTGATTGAGCCTCATGACTTACCTATCGTCGGACAACTAGAAGAATAGCAGGCTATTAACAGATAACGTGCCGTATCCCACCGTTTGTTTAGCCACATTTTGCGAATCGTTGGGTCTCTAACCGGTGTGGCGCATTGAGCTGAAGTGAGTTTTTGCATTATGCATCGACCCTAAACCAGGAAGGTTGTGGTAATTTTCGCCTCCCCACTCTAAAGGAAGTTGTTTAATTCAAGATGTGAAGTGTCGTACTAAAAACCCATTCAATTCAACGAATTTAATGGTGGAACATCGCAGTACCGTATGCTTCAGTGTATGGTAGCATTTGGGGGTGCAGAAGTTTTCACACAATAAGCATATGTAGACTAGTACATACACCGTCTTGACGTGAGGTATCATACGAGTGGGCGCATTGGAGAATCGTTTGTTTACAGCCACCTTGGGAACCAGACGGATTGTACATGCGGCCGCACACACTGCCAGTTCATTTTTCCCGACTTGATGTAACTGAGTAATGCTTGTAGAAGTCTGTGTAAAGCAGACGTAAAACTTTTCGCGTTGATCTTCTCGAAGTCCCTTTGTTGTGTAGTCTCGTTGTTTAGTTTGTTTTATTTGGATGTTCGTGCGCAGAACACAATCGTCCAAAATAGACAATCACCCTTACGGGCTAGATTCCGCAGTCATATAGTATGGAGGCTGGAACCTTGATCTGAATCGTAGAGATTGGTTCAGTACAGGGTTAATTCACTAATCACCGGTAAGCTAAGAAAAATGAGGTAAAAGCGATTTCTTGCATTCGTGGCGCGAAAACCTACAATGCTTTCGCCAACATATTTAGAAAACAGAGTGGAAGTTTCTCAAACTGTTTGTGTACGTTCTGTTTTGCTCCATAGTTGGGAGATGTTAACAACGAAATTATCAACAGATTTACCATATTTGACCACATTGTCTCTGCTATTTATCCCGTCTCAGGTGATGTGGTCGCATGAGCTGTACGGTCGTTCTGCAGTGCATACTTCGAAACACTCAGGATGCACAGTCGAATGATCAGTCAGATTACACGGCCTTTGATGACTAGGGCAGGTACTCCGCATGCCAGCTGAGCGTTTACTACACCGAACATTATTTACTAAGACCACAAACATTTGGGTTGTGAAATAACGACTTCTGGTGTTCAACATACCAACTGTGTTGGATGGGTGAATAATTCAACAGCAGGTGGTGACCGGAACACCCGGTTGATGCTGATAGACCTGTGATATTTATTATCCAGCATCACTCGTTTACAAAGACTTGACGAGTGTGTACTGTTCGAGACAAGTCATCCACAAATGACCCCACTGCCATTAAACAACAGTTGTTGTGAACAATACATACCTGTGTTTGATTAACATGACAACACAATTAGATGGTTTGGATCGGTATATCTCAGTTTCAAATATAAAACGATATACTTCTGCGCATGCTCAGAGTAACGCACCAACTCTACCTGTTCCCGTAAATCATGCCTTTGAGCGGAACTCTCCGTGTAATCATTTCTCAAATTAGGCCTTACCGTCCCTGGGGGCGGTAGTAGGAAAGTGAGCGGAAAGGGGGGGAACAGAAAGACAGTTCTCCTTTCTAAATACGAGATCTAAGTTTGTTTATAATTGCCTGGTAGTGATAGATGGCAGTACGCTCATCCGTCGGTCGACCTTTGAATAGACATATGACTGTAGTAGATTATATTAGCCGTTGCATGTAGTTATCGCTATCCCGATTTCAGTGTTCGCTTAGTGCATTTTGAATTTGAGTGGTGATAAGGTTGCCTTTCGGAAGCTAATGTTTGGTAGGCTGCAAACTGTGGGAGCGAGTGCTTTAGCTGAACCAGAAAAGTGATTTTGATATATTGGTTAGTAGTGCAGATGCTTATATCTGCCGTCAATTGTATAAACACACCACTTTATCACTGTTCATTGGGGTAGACGAGTGAATGTTTTGATGACTCAGCGTCTCACTATGGATACATGATTTCGTGAAGCAGCACACCATAAGATCACTGTCTTTGCCCAGTGGCTTACCGAAACTAAAGCAAGTTGGGTCTATGTAAGACTGAGATGGAAATTCACTGAACACTCCAACAACTTGCTGACTGCATGTGTTGATATGCTACGGACTTCGTATCCGGGTTCATTTATAGTATGATAAGGTGTTACGACGCACTGCTGGCCTAGTGTGTTCCTTTTTTAGCATAACCTGTTGTGATTCATCAGCTGATACTTCAACTTTCATGGGAGGCTTTTCTTCTGGGATGGTAGACCTTTGTTTCGTGCATTAGACGGGTACACAGTCGACCATCGTTGCCTATCCGCTTTAACTCATACTTTTATTCTCTGATTCATTGCCAGGACGAGAAGATCACTGCACTGATCTGTTGCCTAACCGGCTCAAACTTACAACCGGTTTTGCCTATCCCACAAACACCGGCCACCACGGCAACAGCCGGAGATTTATGTCATATCCCTTCGTCATCTTTTTCGGATGTGCGGGAGTGTTGCATTTGTGGTACACGTTTCAACGGACATCAAATCCGACAGGTCACTACCCAGCTATCAACATTCCAACACAACAAATCTGAAAACAGTTGAGTACCGTTTTCGTGTTCGTATCTCATGGTCTTCGTTTAAAATTTGCTGCGAACATTGTTGCGTGCTTCATTTGGTTATTTCGGTTCTTATGCATTCTCTGTACTCTGAATAAATACATGTACCCCTGTTAACGAACTATCTCTAACCGCATCAAAATCTCCCGACGCCCTCACGCACTTAGGTTAATGTTTTGTTTTGAAACAGTGCACATAATCTGTTCCAGTGACATCCATCAAAAGTGTCTAATCCTCCCCCTTGATTACTTTGTGCATAAGATTCTGGTAGAAACTTTAAAATATTCTGAGTATCCTACAGGAAAGCTGCCCATTGTTGAATTTGTGAACAGCATCATATTTCATAGTCACTTTGGAGACAACGTGCAAACCATATTGGGTCATTCAAAGAGTAAGATTGGTTTTTGTAAGATAGTCACAGGACCAGTAAGCTGCAACTCCTCCCTCGAACTCGTCAGCGTATTTACCGCTCTTTGTAACCGGAGCGGTTAAATGAAGGCTACCGAGGGAGCTCCTCTGATGACAAACTGCGGTCAAAGGCGAAGTGTTCTATGAGCAAGCACTCACTTACAGTGGGTGATTGTGCTATTAAAGGGTGCTGGAGCACTTGCTGTTAATCCGGTTTCTTATGAGGGTTACTGTTTTTTGACGGCACAAGAACGTGGCAATGCTACTCCACCACGAAAGGGTTTCACTCGCTTCAACGGGAACATGGGATCCCAGATTGCCTGCTGTCTAAGTAGCATATAAACCCTGTTGGATTATCGATGGCTATGGACAGCTCAGTTTATTGCCTTCTCTTCACCTTTTTAGTCAAAAACTGGTGGATCTCAAATGTACGTTCATTGATGTGGCGCTCAAAATTTACCGAGTCATCGCTTACTATAATAGCCCTTGTTTTTTACTACAAGTACTACTAGTACTAGTTAAAACATCACAAATCTATACATGTCATCACCACCAAAAGTCCCCACTGCTTACTACCTGGTATTCAACTGTGTGAAGAAATTGTTGCTTAGAAATAGATTAGGAGAAGGATGTGATTTGGTTCCTTAAAACCTCCACGTATGAATTCAAATCGCCCTCAAAGTGTCTCCAATTGTACTATTCGTTCCGTATAATATACCGTGCCAAAGGTTATCGGATGCTTCACTTGTTACGTAGTTTTAGCTGATGTGCATCATAATTCACCTTACACTTTTTGTCCACTTTGTTCTTATTATTATTATTATTATTATTATTATTATTATTATACGTTGTCCGTTTGGGACTCTGGATCTTTCCATCTACCTGGGTTGTGTCACTCCATCAGTTTATAAGATTGCTGACGATGTGTCCGTGAGGATAGCGAATGTGCTGAATGCTTTCGTCTATCCTTGTAGTGTGTGGTGTCGAGAAAAACTTTTTGATTTTTGGTTAAATGGAAGGTGTATGATGCGTGGGTTTGTTCGATTCTGTTCTGATGACTAAGAGTATCGCCCATCAGAGCCGAAGATGTGTACACGCTCTCGGTATTCTATCACCGTTGTCTTCTCCAACTAGCCTACATCAAATAAGATGGTTGGGTGTATAGTGCGACTGTTCGTTGACGTGTATTTAGGAAAAATGCACGTCCTGAACCGATAACGGGGCTAATGAAAATTCAGTGTACGTTGATTGGATTGCTTATTGTGTATATTGGTGAAACACCCAACTCACCGTGTATTGTTCAGTACAGCTGTTGATGATTGGAAGAAAACGCAAGATGCCACGCGATGACGTGGTCATAGGTTGCGAAAGCCTTGACCATCCCGTTGAGCAAGATTGGGACCTTCTGAGCATTCACACCGCCGGTTGGAAGCATTTTGACGTGACAGTATGTCACAGTCAGTGACGAGTCTGCACACACAAGCTTGTCTCCTCTTCATGATTTTCCGTTGTCTTTGACTCCATTTGTTTATTTCGTACATTTACATTTACTGACTGATCTGTCACTTCATGGACTACTGTCATGATCAGGGGTAGTCGGAGTCTTTGTACCCTCGTTACTGCCCAACACTGGATATGTGTATATATGCGTGTTGCTTTTGTGGTTTCCGAACCGTGGGTCAAATAGGTCTCACGTATGTGATCCGAATATCAGTTTTTTATCAGAATCACTTAGTTTGATTTTTTTATGTAACATTAATCTTATTTTGTTTGTATGTATCTGTTTGTTCTTCCAATCGGCTGTTCTTTTCAGTTATGGACGCCCTCGTTTTGTATCATCGATTACGTGGAATTGAAGGTCCTGTTTCGTCTCGAACTCTGCAGAGTGATAACTTGCTGTGCCCTGCTATATCCCCCGACTCATTTTCTTATTACCAGTTGTTTGGTCACAAGTCTAACGTATATCTCGCTCAGGTCTGCCGCGCCGCCAGTTCCGGCATGTTGGAAGAACACATTTCCTGTCTGTTTGATGCGTTCGGGTCGGATGAGACTACTACTCGCATGCTAGTGAACTCACTTATCGCCTGTGGTCTGGATTTGTTACACTGGCAATCCACGTGGCTGCCGTGGCCTGCTTTTGCAAGCGGTCTGCACGCCTGCACTCTAGCCGGTTTCCTTCTGCGTTGGCTTCTTGATGCTGATTTCACTTGTGGGTTGCGCATGCAACAAATTAAACAGATATGCGCCAGCGAACCTGATGAAGCCAATCTGGCTCAAGTGCTGTGCAAATTGATTCTCGTGGCTGATTCCATTTTGTCTCCTTTCGCACCGTATGATGATGTAATCGCCTCGGCCTTGAGGCGTCTTAACTCTCATTTGTAAATAATTGTTGTATACTTCGTTTTATTCGATATTCGCCTTTTGTACCGGCAGAAGAATACTTTTAAAAAATCGACGTTATCACTGGTAAGTAGTAATGAAGTTAATGATGTGGTGGTCAACACCGTTGCCTCATCAAAGCGTGGTAGGAGCTTTAATCCCGGTCGTAGCAAGTATATGCACTTCTGAAGAGATCTAACAAGAGCGATTTTCTTGTCTGTTGATTAGTCTTGAAATGAACTACAGTTTCCGCAAATTACTGGTTTGATGGAGAGGATGGATGTGGCTCACATGGACCATACACGACGTGATTCGGTGATGTACAGTGGGTTCCGCGGATCCGACTCGACTGGGATGTATGTCAGTGTGAACCTCAGTACGATGTTAGGATTTCACCGGGCTGATTCCGTCTGCGCTTTCTGTTCTACTCTGCTTGTGTCGGATTAGTCTGGGAATATGAAGTACTATCAGGGATAACTCTTTGTGACACCTTGAAGTTGAACCGAGACATGTAAAAGTGTTCTTGGAATTTTGAATGGAAAAGAGACAATCACTTTGTTGTTTGTTCTCATCGGTAACCAAGTAAGTTGGAACCACCTATCTGCCCAGGCTCTCTGGATCTTCAATGTGATTTACCAAACCCCACGCTTTTATACCCGTATTTTTGCCATATGACTTGTGACCCGCCATGTTTGCAGGCGCTTACAGCACGATTCCGCCTCACCTATTTCGATAACAAAGAGCTTTCTCCGCGTGGACGTCATTTTTACGGATACTACGGTAACGGGCTCCACTGTGTCTGTCAAATAGCTTCTGGAGATTTAAGATAATCCACTCTAACGCGTAATGCACAGTTCCGTTAACGCTCTTACAGACGGTCTGATTAATGGGGCCATTTTCCAAGTCCGGGAAAACATCTGAAAATGACAATCGAAGTTTTTGAAATTTATACTGTGCTGTTGGCAAACGTTATAACACAATCGCTGTCCCAGTTTCAGTATGAATTAATCGGATTTTTCGATTACACCGCAGAGAAGGCGTCTCAAATACAGCATTCAAAAATGACGGGGAAGTAGACTGATTAAAACAATCAGTTATATATTTAGGTTAGAGTACGTCAACCAATACCAGACAAGATCGCATTACTAAGTTATCAATGATAGTTGTAATAAAGAGGGTATACATATTCTTTACATGGAGTCGGTGCAAAAATCATTGTAACTGTTCACTACACACAGAAAAGGATCAAAACAAGTTTATGGCCGGTTTTCTACACACAAACCAAACATGTTTCAACGAATTCAATCTCGGACATCGTGCCAAACATTGAACGGCCAACGTACCAAACAAACTTCAACCTATCCAACAGTAAAAAGGTAGGTGGAGTTGGCTCAAACAGTCATACTTTCTGTCTCGAAAGCAATACACTTTTTTGAAGAGTTTCCCGAACTGTTCATTGCGTATTGTTTGCCTATTGCCGTTTCGAATTAAACGGCGCCTGTAGAATATATCCAGTCGGTACACTTTTTATTCATTCAAGTTCTGATTGGTATTACCAGTTTTTAACCTAGAGTACTCCTGCTTTGTATACCACGGTCACTTTTTAATTTTGACTATAGAACCGTTTTTCGGTTTATGCCATTGAACATAAAAGGTATGGTAACGTGGACGTCGTTTGAACGATTTTCTTACACTGAACATCCCGCGGATCTCTCGCTCGTTGCGCTAACATAACGCTCTGTTTTCTGCTCACTTCCTACGTTGATAGTCTTGAGGTGTACGCGTTCTTTCAGGTGGAATGGTCAAGCTTCTCAGGGACTGAGAATGCATAACACAGTACGGCAACGACATATGGGCTGACCGATGCGGTCGGATAGCCTTATGTTGAACCTAATTGATTGGTGAAACGATCAAGTGATTTTGGTTGTCCTGACTGAGCAGACAAGCGTTTCACTCTGGCGACGGTTGAACGGCCGTGCTTCTACCTCAGTCATTCCAGTCTAAGAATCGTGTGACATTTGGTTAACTCCCGCGTTGAACTGGAGTGGATAACGCGTTCATTTTTGGGCAGTTGGTTCAGATGATGAGCACTTTCAGACCATACTTCACGTCAACTCAAAGAGAGCTTTATCACTTCCAGTAGGTGGACTTTTTACTATACGCACTCATCACGCAGGCTCTGAATACATTTGCTCAAGCGAATAAAGAGGAAAAATCTATGGTAAAATATAGGCGTAAAGTCATTAACAGCTATCTGTTTATTACAACGATGGCTGGAAAGGCATAGAACAGGCACTGTGTTAGATGTTCAGGCAAAGAGTGCTTCAAGCATCTGATGAGTCTGGAACTGAATTATATTCAACAAGTACAGTATGCTAATTATTTTCTCATAAGTGAGACGTTTAGAAAGAATCAACTTACTTGGACCAGATGCAGCTGCATTTAGTTGTACAACTGGTGGAAGAGATTACGAGATGCTCGATTAGATTTGAAGATTTCCAAGGCCATGGACAGAAAAAAGCGAAATACCGAGTTTAGCTTCAGGGCGTCTTAGCGTGTGTTTGAAATACCCAGCTACAAACTATTAGCAGTTTGACAGGGTTCGAACAAAAATGAATGTAACGGTTTCTGGACCATTGTTTTAGTTCCCCCAAAGGCTGGCCCACCTACTGGTTAGGTTATGTTATCTTAGAGTATATTTCTGTCATTGTTTGGACCTACTTAACCTCAAAAGTCCTTAACGTACTTGATACAGGTTGATTAGAAACATGAGACTATGTGTAAAGAGCACACCACATTTAAGGTCACTATGAACGGTAATAATCTGCGATCTGTCATTCGGTCAGTGAGATGAGCACTGGTCTGAGTTAGATAGGTTGACCAAGTTTCAGCCTATGGTGTCAAATGTCGATAGGTCATCCAAAGAATGCTTCGTGATGTTACATCATAAAGCCTGTAGTGTCGTGATCTAGTAAACTCTAGTGTGTAGTGAGTAGTTTGAGTATATACGTAGTGTATTGTCTTCCTGGTTTGTACCAGACATCACCACTCATCTTGTACATTGAAAACCTTGGACGGATGTTTGGAACCGCACCGAATGCTCAATCGATTGTGTAAGGACCAATCATACAAGAGTGTTTTTGTTCATGATAGTGTGCAGTGTGTCGGAAGATCTCTAAACACAACGGTGGAGTGTAATTTTATAATATCCCACTTTAGACAGGAGCGTCGGAGGAAACGTGAGCCTGTGCTTTCTACCGAATGATTAATGTTTACTTCTATACTGTCGAGTTGTCTTACGTTCGTGCTGCTGACCTTTTTATAAGAACAGAAATTGTACGCATCTATGTATACTGTGATTGGACTTACGAGTTGAAACACACAATCGCGGTGACTTGACACTACTGGTACTCTACAACAAACAAAGAGCTTATCAATTTGTAAACATTGTTTACTTAACCAGATGATGAGTAGCGTGCACGTGCAGCCTGACACCAATCTGTCGTCCCAGAACGAGGAGATCGACAGCCTCAATCAGGTCATAACTTGTTCATTGAATCGGTCACTTGGTGGGTGCTGCGCTGCACAAGGGCGTTGGGCAAAACGCGTAGCGATAAATCAACGATCCCAAATACCAAGACAAACTTAGACCACAATGCTACATAACTTTGGGACGAATTGTCAAAATGGATAGGTAGGCAGCCTCAACGGTTTCGATTATCATATTGTTTCCGAAGAAATAAATTACAAATTGAACCGAATAGGCTAGGAATGAATTATGGTCACGGGTTATGATCTTCATAGTCAACAGACTTCTTCCGAACAGTGTGGAGTTTTAGAAGACGATAGTAACCTGTGCTTCAAAATGGATGCTGCACACACCTCTCAAGTGAGGTACAATAATAGGTAACTAGCTATTCCGTTCAGTTCCCAGAACGAAAATAGCAGTTGTTGGTGGGTGTCAAGTTTCTCACACTTGCAAGCTCCTTGGACTCATCTTGTTACAACAGTGAAGTCATAAATGTTTTAATGCGGTCAAAATTCGATGCATCTTAGTCGTTGACCACTGATCAAAGAAGATCGAGACACGGTGGCACTAATAAATTATAACATGCCCGTTGACTTGATAACAGGTCAACTGAATACACACGTGGTTCCCATGTCGGGTTCCAATTAAAATTGCGTTTGTTGTGTAACAGAAGATACTGGCTAGCAAATCCGAAGAGCCCTTTATCTGCAGGTAGGCCATGGGCACGTGTATCACCGCTCAGAAGAAATAAAGAATACCGACCGGTGTTTTCAATCCGCAACAGAATACTAAATAAACGGCAACTGCCGGTGATAAAATAAAAAACAGAGAAACTTAGTCCGAGTCCATTGGTTTCGTTTCCTAATTTTTCATGCTGTGTTTTGTTTGAAGATACAATTTGCCAAATTCGGTCAGTCCTAGTTTTGAAACAAGTCATTATACTTGGTGAACTTACTTCGCTCGATAACCTATTCCGGAAGTTTACTAATGTGCATCCAAGGATCTTTAAACGCTGGGTTTCCTCGTCTTGTAGGGAGATTGTCCTCCCTTATATCTAATATCCATTTTAAAACTTCAAGTATCTATGAGGACGTTTCGTCGTCTCTAGTGAGCAGTAGGGGGTTTCGGCTCTTGTGCAAACTGAACTTCACTCACTGGCAGCTGTCACATTCTCATAGACTTTTCAGTCAACCCCTTCCGAAAAAAGCACCATGCTGTCTCCTCTCGTGTCGACAGAGCAATCAGCACTACTCACGAGTGAATGTGGTTGAACATTCACATATGATGTCCCAGTCTAGCCCTGCGTGAGGTTAGGTAAGCACTAGTCTGAGCCGTTGCCTCATGAAAACCTGGCCGGAGTCCCAGTCCAGGTCGTGGCAGATATGTACAGGAACAAAAGTCGAACATAATGCCTCCTTTCAAAGGAAGATGACTGGAAATTCTATTGAACTGCAATAGCTGCGATCACTTGTGCACGTTTTTTAATTTGTGTACTTTAACCTCATCATTCGTATTTTTGTGGTGGGGCGGCGTACAACTCTTCCAAGTGTAATCTACCCTTCCACTAACGTAAAGCTTCAGGCCGGAACACAGTACTCAAGATAGGTCTTATTGCTTGCATGGGAGGTTTCAGTTTGAGTATGACTTCTAGGACTATTCGAAGTTTCTAATTCCCAGTGTTATATTCACACCCCGTAGGTCTCCAAATTCCGTTACTCTTGTTCTATTCATCTGCTTACTGGTTTGTCCCAGTAGTCAAGACTCTGACGCATTCTTGTTTGTTGTGTTATTTGCACTTCGTCAGGTTTAAGTGCACCCCACATTTCCCTGTCAGCGTCTGTCAAGATCTTGTTACAAGGAATTTTCCGTTGGGCATTCACTGATTTGAAAATCATCGGCAAATATGTGACAGGAGCATTTTAACCATAGTACCGTATCGTCGTTGTGGGTCGTAAACAGTGGAGATGCCAAAGCGGATCCTGCGGAACGCTTAATCTGGCTCGTATTTCCACGAAGAATGATTTTCCAACATAGAATTCGCTTACGTGGAAGAGAGGCCCAGATGATAAGCAGAAGGCCCCGAGCTTCAGTAGCAGGGGGTTGTGATTTACAGAATCAAACGCTTCGCGAAAATCCACGCAGCAGGTTTCAACCTTTTTACTCTTGTCTGTCCCTCTATCCATTTCATCCAGGAAGCACGGCAAGTGGGCTAGATAGTATCTCCTTACAAAACCATGCTGCTGAACAGTTGGGAGTCCCTGCCTCGCAAAATGATTCACAGTTCTCTCACCAATGGGTTTCTCTAAAATCTTCAGCACTATCAAGGTGGGGCTAACTGGTCGATAGCTATGAATCCACTTTCGTTTGCTCCCTCCGTAGATAGTTGTGACATCAATCACCTTCAAATCCTCCGAGCAATTTGGACTCCCGATTAGGCTGACTAGACGACCTTGCAAGCGGAATTGCACGAATATCCGCCGATGCCACCTGGTCCTTGCAGACTTATTGACCGATTGTCCGTTCAAGTACTTCCCCGTTTCCTTCTTAATCAAAACCCCACCCATCTATTCTGTTCAGAAACACACCACAACCCCCAGTTACCTGGTGCCCCGCCACTATCTTGGGTTTGCACTTCCTAGAAGAAAATTAAGAGCCCTCGGCAAATTATTGTATGAAAACCCTGAAGGCAGACAAACAATCAGCATTACTCATGCTACTGCGGCTAAACGTTTGCACGTGACAGTTCGATCAACGGCGCAGAGGTCAACGAGGTTGCCTAATGACAGCGTGGTCAGAGTTCAAATCTCCGCAGGACAGGGATATGCACCACTGACAAGATCCTACAAGAGCGACAGTTGAGGATGGTGCTTATTCCGAAAGAGACTGAAAAGTTAATGGGAATGTGAAATCTGCGGTTAAATGTGTGATGTTTAACATATATCATCACAAATCCTCTTCTAGTTACTAATAAATGGAAAAAATTAATCGTTTAATGTATTCGAGGGGATGTGACAGATTATTTCCTGTGTCGTCTGCAACCTTGTGCTCGTTTCACCAACTCCGACCGTGGTGCCTCACTGCGCACCGAAGTGTCTGGTGCGCCAACTTCGTTTCCTGTTTATACTACTGATAACTATTAAAGTAGAACAAACTAAGCCTTTCTCTTTCAAGGTCATGGTGTGCGGCAGCAAGCGTGTAATTTGGCGTAGGACATACTTGTACGTCGTGTAGAGCTGCATGTAACGTGTACAATGCGCACCGTTCTTTGTATACCAGAGTGACTTACACTGAAGTTGTGTACGGTGATCTCTACAATATAAATGTGGGCGCGATCTCCCTTCCTGGCCTTGACGGAATGCATGAAGACGACTAGAGAAGGATTAGCAGATTACACTTCGCAGTTCTTCATATGCTAATATATGTTGCTGTTATAAATACACAAAGTACGTGCATTCTTATACATAGGTTTCATCATGGGGGCATTAGAAATCGCCCTTAGTTTTGCCTCCCTCCTATCTTGTTGGCACTCGAGAGAATCATTAACTAAAAGGCGCCAAGCACACGTGGCAAAAAACAACAAACTTGATTGTTGAGCTGAGGCTAAGTTATGTTGGTGGTAGACAAAGTGCTGAAATTGATTCTCTAGTGAAATATCGAAAAAACCATAGCATTGGTTGAACGTCTCCTCATTTCAGTGTTTGATCAGTGGCGATCTACTGCAAGTTGTCTCCTAAGAAATGTTTTCAAACTTCGTGCGTGGATTCTCCTATTCAGTGCCAGATGGTAAACTGGATTCCTCTGTCAAGTAGGCTGAAGAGTTATTTACAGTCTAACTTCCCAACCAAGATGTTTTCCACATGACAGGCCTTCTTGCTCACAAACTCGGAGCGCGATGAACATGCCTAATTTTTACGCGAAAACTCTTAAGACTGTATAGTTAATGAGGAGAGTCAGGTGATGAGGCACCTCTTTGGAAGCGCTAGTTCCCTTGTAAAATGCACACTATCGGTGCCTGAATCTGATCAACAGAGCTAATGATGACATCGTCAACTATGCAAATCTTTCATTCTGAGCTCATTCAACGATTCGCTCCTTTCACAGTTTCGTCTGTTACGTTCAGTCTTCCATGGAAAACGAGGTCCACACGCCACTCTCGAGTGAAGCTACACATCATCGTTGCTGAACCTTCAACATCCTGAAGCATTATGTTGCCGTGATTCAACGATCTGACCATAGTCTGGACTCAACCAAAACAGCCAAACCTCCGAAACATCACCCTTAACACATTATTTCCTTTCACAGTAAGAACCCCGCCATCAGTTTGGCAAAACAACCGATTGCATTTTATCTGGTTCAGGAGGCTGTGTTCCAGTTGGAATTCGTAACTTTGTCACATCCTTGCTTCTTTAAGGAACTGGGGTCGAAACTCGTGTTCTATGCAACGTAGCTCTTGATATTCATCAGAGCGGTAGAAGACTAAGTTGAGTTGGGTTCCATGTAAGCAGATCGACAACTTAGTGAAAGTGAGAATTGTGCATTGGGTGAACACCCGTGCTCATTTTTTGTATCTGTGCTCATCTCCCCGCAAGTGCGTTCGAACCGTATTAAATATATCTCTTCTCTAAGGTGTTTTCACAAAATGTTAGACAACCGGCATGATCATAATATGCGGTTTAATAAGGTAGATTTCTAAGATCCGGCAACCTGGCCTTACTACCATTGGGAACAACATCCAGTTAGTTTACTGGTTTAATAAGCTCCAAAACAGTGGTGTTTTGTTTTCCAGCGAGTGATCCTTCAGTTAGAATTACGACTGTGTTAATAACCCCAGTTGCTCAGTTTAAACGTGGAATTTTCGATATTCATTGCTCACTTCTACTTGGGTATAGTCATACTCGAACCGTATCGTCCATGCTTCCCGGTGATCGATTAGTGGGTGCTGTTTTCATGTAATTCAGAAAAAAGCTACTTTTTAATAAGCTTCATACCAGATTCATCAGCTGGATGTAGGTTGGATTTCAGTTTGCTTATGTGTGACGATTGCCTCCGGACAGATCTATACAATTTAGTGACGTCTCCCCTGGTCACTGTGAATGCACGCTAAGTTCGGTTGGACAGAATCGCGGCGCTGTTTCTTCCTGGGGAACCCGAACGCATTTAAGGACCCAAGCAATCTTGTTTGTATGGAGCTGAGGACTTCGTTTCTTCAGTGGGAGCATCTAAAGCATCAAAAGTTCGCATCCCATTTTCGTGTTTTTTAACAGGTTTTTCTTTTACGCGACCTTTTTCTGAGAAGACAAGATTGCGAATGGCTTGATACGCTTGTCGCGCACCGTACGAAAACATCACGGGAAGCTGGGGATTTACAAACAGTGCGAAGATTTCAGTAATGTAACAACTGTCAATGAGTCGTCTTATTCGCTCAAAAGCCTGGATCATCGTGAAGTAACTCTGACGAGTAGCAACCAAAAGTGGTCAATCAAAATGTTTATTAGTTCGGTTGGTTTAGCTATAAATTGCATATAGCCCGTAACTGCCATCACTTTCTGTTACTCAGAACAGAATGAATAGAAGAGCAGCCAATTGCAACCGACACATGCAGGAATGTCAGTTTCTGTAATAGCACACCACATTTAGAGCCTGCTTTGGGTCGATATTAATGATGTCTGAAATAAGCCTCGATAATCACTTAGTGCAGTCACATTTTGCCTTGTTGAACTAAAATCCGAAGGTCTCTTGTTTTCCATAATAGAAAGCTGTCTGGTGTAAGCGCTTATTTCTTACGTGTATTGTGCCACTCGACTGATTCTATGACTCTTCTGACGGTTGATCGCAGCTCTCCCATTATCACGAACCGTTCATTCAGCTCCTTTCGAAAAGGAGTACTGCACTCGAGTTTTGCTCCTGTTAAGTTAGGGAATATTTTGAGGAGTCCTAATCGTTGGGTTACCGACTGGTGTTAGCAGATCAATCACTGTCTCCTCTAGCGTATTACTTTCACAAAGGAGTGTGGCCAAAATTTTGCATGGGATAATTCGGTCAAGCCTAATTTGAGGTCAAGTGGTCAGCGTGGTGGCCTCGTGACAGTTTGACTAGACTTCAGATCTCAGGTAGATCAATGATACACATCAATGGCACGCTCTACGAATAGCGAAACTCGGGTATGATGCTTCTTTCTGAAGGAGTTTTTCCGTAAGGCTCAATGAAACGCAGTCGACCGTGAGTGTTTTTTTAAAATGTGTACCATTCAAAATTCCTTGTTAATTTTCATCCATCTAGACACATGCTGGTCGCCGAAAGGACCAAATGTTCAAGTCATGTGCAATACGTGCGTTAGATTCAATAACCTGTTAACTCCATACGGAGGTGAACGGGTATGGGAAGGAGCCCCACGGAGTGTCTACTACTGTTTTTAACCTGGTCACTTATTGAAAATATGGAAGAAACGATAGAACTACACCATAAGTGAATATGCCAAACAAATCATTTAACTACTGTCGCTGCCCCCTGGCTTGTGAATACCAGAAACGTCTGCGAATAACCCGTTTTTGTGAATGCACACTGCGTTCTCCTAAGTTAATTTAGAGCCAATCCATCCATTGTTCTCCTCACACAGAACTGTTAAATTATGGAGCAGACTGATGCAAGTGAAACGCTCCAGTCCCTCTAAATCAGTCGGGATGTTTTATTCACGGAAAGTGCACGAAAACACTTATTATAAACAGCGTTCAGCGTGGCTAGGCGACAACTAGAACCAACTCATTCGGACTACGTACAAAGCCAAACTATTTTTCTAAGTTTGAAACAACTGATGCATAGGCTGATGTTCACCGGTAGGTCGAAACTATACACTGGATATTCAAAAACACAAACGTGAGACGTAATGATCACTGCTTAACATAAATTTTATCACTGTGTGGACTTGAATTTTTGCAGCAAGTAATCCCGCCTATTGTAAATGCCATAAAACTCATTTTTTCAAGTAAAATTAACTTGGCAATTTTACCTCCTTCCGGAATAAGTCTTCGTTTTTCGGAAAGCTTCTAACTGCTTCAACGGAAAAGCTGTCAGCGATCTAACCTATGTGCGGTGTAAAACCAGCCCCAGGATATATTGATGTCAAATATTCGATTCAGATTTTTACTCACCCCCTATTTTTTTATGCGCCAAATGAACAACTCTAGTTTTAGATGGTTGGTTACTAGGTGACATTCTCGAATATGTGTTTAAGTGCCTCATTAGGTTTTTTGTTTGGCCACTGAACGGGTTAATTGTTCAAACAAAACTCCTCGAGCAGCCCGCAGTGGTTTGGATAGTGTGCTACAACTGTTTTTCTCACACATACCCGACTATTCCTCAGGCTGTACGTTTTTGCTTGATGGGTATAAAGAAGTGCGGATTGTGTAACGGTCGAGCGGAACTTGTGATAGGATGCATGAATCCTTGAGCAGAAGTACGCATAACAGATAGTGAATTGCCCTACAGTTTCTGCTCCAGTTCACTTAATGTTAATTTACTGAAGTCCCCATGTATGGAACTACAGTATTTTCTCTTTGTTTTGCGGTCTTTTCTAACTATGCAAAACCTTTAATTGTCTAACATATCTTTATTTCGTTAATTAGAGTGTCGTCTGACGCTGGAACATCTGAGGGTTCACTTGTGAAGGTGTTCTTTACTCAGATTGTGTTTTACAAGGGTGTCAGAAACCAAAACACTTAGGATTCATCTGTTCTCTATCGGAAGGTGTACCGTTTGTAATCGAACATTTGCTTTGTTATTTATTGGGTGACACTTGAACCATGTTGTTCTGAGGTACGTTCTACCTCATACTCTTTTGCGCAGAAAATAGGGGCGGTAACAGTTAGTATTCCTTGGCGTGCTTGAACCATAAACTACGAGTTCATGAGTCTCACCATCTACCAACTGCATTTTTGGGTAAGTGTACTCATTCCTCAACAAAGGATACCTGGTGGACCTTTTCTGGATACGCGCTATTCTCTGCCTTATCGGTCTTTACATTATCTATAGATAAGCGATAAGAGATTCCAGAAACTTGGCACCCAAGAAAAACCAAATTAGTTAACACGTACTCATTCCTGTATGGTCCGTTTTCCTATGTACTCAACACTGGTTCTTTTGGCAACCAATTCCAAGAAGTTGTGCACTCATACAAAACAGGGTTAACTGATCCTGACCACTTTTGCTCAACTTTGTTAATAGAAACGAATATCTCTCCACAGTCTGTATCCGTGTTGACACGCTTTAAACCATTGTGTACTCCTTTTTACTATATATTTCACAATGTGTCATATTGGGTTTTGAGTCCGTATTATGGGAAATTAAGCTGTGGTGCGTTAAGTGGGAAGTAGTCATGTTTTATTACGGTAGAGCCTAGCAAAAAGCTACCTACGGATATTAACATGATTTATCCCCAGTTGTTCCCCCTACCGTGGAATACGTCTTATTCGTTTACTCGTTACGATTGCTATGACGAATTACTTTGGTGATCCACAGTTTTCGTCATGGCGACAATACAGTACTTATGCCTTTTAGCACCCGTTAGAAGTAAGAGCAACATTTCTGGTGATCTCTGTTTCGATCTTGTAATCTCACTAAGACTGTATTCTGGGTAGCCATCATGTGTTCAGGTTAACCTGTAGATGTAGATCAGATGAAGATCGCAAAGTGTCAGATGAGTCCCTCACATGGCGGCATGTACTGCAGCATCGGTGTTCACCTGTCTGTATGTTTAGAATGTAAAAATTAACTTTCTCCCCTGGTGTTTGTCGATTTTCAATAGGTTCCACAGCGACCGAAATATCTCGTTCACCATCCTTTTCTAGTCCGCTACACGGTCTTATTTTGGATGCAAAATAACTTAGCTTAGCATGGTCCTAACATTGGGCTTTATCGATTGATGTAAGCGACTGTAAAGGTTTGAAAGACGCAGTTCCCTAATCACCTGTTCGTTGCATGCGCTTGAGGAAATTTTGAAACTCGTAGCCGATTTCAATATTCTGAAACCTCGCGATGTGAACACTAGTTCAGCCGTTCACAGGCGTGTGTGATCTATCGTCCCCTAGGTTTGTAACCTCGACTATATCACCCCAATAGGATCATGAACTCAACGATATTTTCCTCTTTACTCAACATTCGTTTGCAATTGAACGTGACGATTAAGACAACCTAAAGTTAAGTTCAAAGGTCACTGCGATAAGTGGGCTTGGTGTGACCATACCAGCTTAACAACATCTGTCCGAAAGTCACCTATGAAAATCTTACGTCCCCATATTGGGTCCTTTGTCAATCTGTGCTTCCTAGTTCTTCAGTATCGATCTCTTGTGTCGCTCTCCTGGGGCGATATTGCCTATTTTGAGCAACACTACACTAGTTGAGCTATTCTTAACACGGAGAGTGTCCGTGCTTGTTCTGGCAATTGTGACTGCTTTAACAGCGGTCAAAATGGAAGTGGTTGGTTAACTGCAACCACTGGTCAGTGGCCACGTGTGTTTTAGTCCAGTCTTCGTGGGAATGAAGAAAGCCCAAGACCAGCTGACTTCAGGCAAGCGGATTGTTGAAACAGACTAGTAATACACAAACAGCCGGATCCACATCCATGGGAACTTGCACCTGTTAGAGAAAACGCCTCTAACATGGGCGCAAACAGCCAGGTGATTCCATCTCCCTTCTGGACATTCACACTTCTTTATTCCTTCAGCTGGACAGGGAGAATGTCAAGTGGACTGGTAACTGTATGACTCAGAACAAGTTGGTGCATTAATGAATAACAAACGACTCTTCAAAGGTTTGTCGAATACTTAGTCGAAGTTAAGTGGAACTGATTTCTGTCGGAATGTACTAGTTAAACGTATAAGCACAATCGGTTGCCCTATCGCAAGCAGTACCTATAAAAAGCATAATAAAAACTATTCAACTGAATACTGTCTCTTTCAATTAGCCATAACCTGGCTTTGTCAGGTTGATTCCAGCTTACATGTGACTGCGATCCGAAATCAACTTCTTGTTTTCGGATTGACTAGACACACTAAGCTCCTCCGTGGTCAAGGTGATCTGACAGGTTTCTTAGGCACTCACAATAATGCACATGCCATAAAACGGAAGTCATTATGAACCAGCATAAACCCACTGCACACTACTGTGAGTGAATGAGTGTCCGTGTTATGAAAAGGGAAGGTGTTCTGTGGACAGGTCAACCGGAATCACGCACCCCATGTCTACTGCGACTAATGTGATTTTCTGGTTCTAGCTTTGTCCAAGTGTACTGCCCGACAGCACTGTGGTGCACTGTTAGAAAAACGACTTTCTCTCACACACATACGAACGTACGACGAACGACTGTTTTAGATGAGATGAGAGTCAATCCTAATCTAATCAATCTGCCTGCTCCAGAGGCAGGTGACGGAGATCAGTCGTCGCTGCATTCAACTAAACCCTTGTCCGAGAGTGTGGGAGCAACGTGATAAAGTTGGAAGAAATTCTGTTTTTACTGCATGGCTTAGACCGAGCATTGGGTCAACTGTGGAAGTCCGCAGCCGTGCATGTGTATGTATCCAATATCAGTTTAAGACAGTACCTGTGCGCTTGCCTTAGAATTTGGTCGACATTACACACAAATGCACACACTAGCTTAATCGAAGTTTTTTACGGTGGCAGACAAACTATTAATAGATTCCTTTTGCTTCCAGAGTTTGGAATGCACCATTTCAATAGTGAAGATCTTCGTGATGCACAGTGGCCAACTCTTCTCAGTCGCGTAAATCGTCTTTTAGATTACCTTCTCCAAAAGGAATCATGGTTAGCTAATTGGATGTGAGGCTGAAAATTACCGAAATATGTGCATACATATCTTGATTATTGGCACACTTTAATCAGCAAGATACGAGTGTACACCATATAGCGTCCAAACAGTGAAAAACTGTGCGACTGAAATACTCCCCATTGGAACATGAGGGATAGTGATTAATCACGCCCTTGGTCATCCTCTACCTTTGAAGCTGAGATACGTTGTTTTGTCTGCCGTTCACCGTTTTCAATTCTGGATCAGATTTTTTAAGACCTAGCACAACAGCTTGGATTGAAGTTGCTTGAAAAAACACCACATGAGGGACTTCCGTTGTCACCAGCCCATTCATACGGATCAAGTGGTATGATAAAGTGACTGAACTGATTCGGCTACAAATGCGCAGTTCTCCTTAGTGTTTTTAACGAGAACATAGTGCTTCTACAGATTACTCTACGATCATGCGTGCGTCAAGAACACTGCGGTGCTATACACCCCCATAATTAGTGATTAGCAATCGAGGATTTGATTAACTTCATTTTGAATGTCACTCACATTTGATTGCTGCCTTCGTATTCAGGTGAACTTTCCGATCAGCCTCTTCAGGAAAGAAGCCTAAGATTCCAGTTTCGCTTCTGTTAGAACTCATCAGTGGTGCATATCCTTGCAACGGCTGGGACTAGAACTCCGGTCACGCTTTAGTGAATCAGGTGTATTGACCATTATGTCATTGGCTGGCTGGAAATTTCACCTGAATGCGAATGTTACGATCAGATGCGAGTGAAGTCCAACTTGAAATTAACCGAACCCTCAGACATTCATTGATAATCTAATAAACATTGCCTTGCAGGTTTGATGATGTCGGAGACTCCAACTTGCCTCGGAAGTCTTAATCGCGAGGCTAATAACTGGAGTTAACAGGACAGTTACTGTATCTCCCCTGCAGATGATCAAGTAATCGGATCGCTACTCACAAGCGAAAATGGTTGAGCGTTCAGATGTGATAATTCGATATTGTCGGAAAAATCCCACAATATCAGAAGTAACGATGTGAACAACTGTATTCGATAATTCCCTCAAGTCAATACGATTGCATAGGTTTCATCGATCTTGCTTCATGTAAGACCAATAATGGAGCGGTCATCACCGTTGCCTCATGAAAATGTGGTCGGAGTTCTAGTCCGGGTCATGGCAAGGATATGCATTACTGACGAGCTCTACTGAGAGCGAAACTCGAGTCTATTGCTGTTTTTGAAAGAAGCTTCCCGGAAAATTTTTTCTAAACGCGAAGGCTGCAATTAAATTTGAGTGATGTTCAGCTCGAATCTTACAGTTAGATTCAAAACTGAGACCTGTTTCAGCGTCATTCAGCATCAGGCGGTTAATTTCAAACGTGACTTACTGTAGACAAAACATCGTAAGTGATCTGAGTGCTATCTGTTTGTCGTGTGTTAATTAAGGAGTTTCTTGGAGGACCGTAAACCTACCTGGGAAGAGTCGAATGATAACCGGATGGACAAGAATATACAGATCTAACTGCTAATTTCCATGAGACAGTCTGTATGGTAGACAAAGCTCGGGACTCGTTCGAATTCTCAATTTTGTACACATTGTTGACAACTTTAACGATAATGTATAAATACGCCAGTTTGATCAGAATATACACAGAACTCGTGCACGTTCTGCGGAAGAATTAAACACTTTCGTTCAGTCCGTCAGGTGGAAGTAAACGGGCTATCACTGGAGTAACAAGGATATTTGGGAAGAAACGTTTCTGAAGGAAAGAATTAATCGGCCACCGTAAATAGAAGTCAACCTACAGTGTGTCTAACTTAACTAGGAGAATACAACCAATTTGTTGGTTCATGCGGGAAATCTGCTATTTGTCGGACAAATAGTGTCGAACGAGCAGGATGAGGTATTGATCGACAGGCGTATATGTGGACGTTTTAACAAAATACCTCTGTTGAGGTTGCTACAGTCGTTACTGCAGTCCGGAAAGCGTAGTCCCACAGTTTCACATATTTGTCTACTTGAACTTCTTGCAAATAACCGCTCTCATTCTTGTGAAATTACTTTAATTACGAGGCCGCGGTCTCAACTGTGATTCTTATAGATCCTACCCTTAGTAGTAGCGTCGTCTGCTTAGATTTGGACAACCCGGTAGAATGCAGCCAGTGCGTGACTCAACAAGTCATATAGAAGCAAAGTTTAGAGGTTTAAAAGTCGAAAGCAGTTTTAAAATAGTCAACTAAATGTGCGTTGTTGAAGACGGCTGTCGGGTTACTGCAGCATCAAGGTAAATGTGTTACTAGCTACTCAAGAACTCATGAATAACGAGTGTCGCATGGTGTATCTTCTCACATTTCTCCCATGTCTCCAAAGGAACAGCAGTATTAGGCTCTACACCATTGAAACAAAATATGAACCTGCTTTTATGTTCGCTGTTTTGTATAGGATTAGAACGGAGCTTTGGTCATGCACTCTTGTCTGACTGTTGATCAGAGGAAGAATTCGTGTATGGCGAATTGTAAACATAAAGAGGGCATTAGAGATGTGCCAGATAAAATTAGAAGTAGTTGCACTGGCCCACACTCATTTGATTAGTGTGCGCTGGGGTGACATTCTGATCGCCATGTATAGTTCCAAACCTGTTAGAATAATGCCCAGGAAACCTGTTGTATGGTTGCTCCTCATACTGGCGTTACCCACAAGCAAATGTTGTTGGTCGTTTGGAAGTAACGCTCAGATTAAGCCGACTGTAATGGTAACGATAGGCTGTCCTCATAACACCTTGGATAAAAGTTCAAATCCCACTGCTGGTAAGCAAATACTTTACTAATCATCACTGTTAGGAGGTTAACTCTAGATTGGCGCTTTGTTCGGAAATCGTCTATTTAACTAAGTTATGTCTGGTCGAGTGCCGTTCACTTTGTGTAACATGTGTCACGATCAGGCGATATTTCAGACTAGTCAGCCTAACAGGCAGTGGCTACAGAGTTTTTAATACAATTCTACGGGAAAAGAGCTTAACTGCGAGCTCACTCTACACAATGATCACTCTATTCCACACCCCAGCCTAAACGGTAGCCTTCTGAAAAGTTCATCCGTGCTTACCAGGAGACTTTATGCTGGCAGATATATACCACACGGTTGTGCCGCTTGGTTTCATTTCCGTCCCGTTTCCATCCTCAAACAGTTAGTATACCTACTGTTTCAGTTCAAACACAAATGTGGCAGTCATGTCGAACACAGCTCAGTTAGAATATTTGTGCCAGGGGCGATGTAGACTGTGTAGGCAGCAATGAGAAATTCGAACGACGCGACATTCGTAAAAAGACCAGTACTCGTATGTTCGGTAATCTTGTGTATGAGTAATGCTCATTCACCTTACACACCTTGGCCGTCTGCCTACAGTCTAGGCCACTTCCGGTACCGATCTTAACTTGGACGGGTGTTTGTTCATGGCACATCTGTGAGACGTGTGCTGTATGGATGTGTGTACACAATAAACATTGCAATATGGCACTCCATTCGAGTTTGCATATCTAAGTTTCGAGTCTTTCCTACCATGTGGGTAAGAGCGCTGAGCTTAGCCTTACTCACCAAATTCGTAGCCATACATTGAGTGTAACCTGCGAACAACTGCATTAGTAATGCATGGAAAAGGACAGTTATTCGTCGGTTGGTTCGTAAACAAACGGCAGAAAGGAGGAGAATGTCACTTTTGTCCGACTGTGAACTGGGGAGATGTTGAGTAAAATGTAAGTTCAGTCGAAGAATGCATCCGACAAGAGTGTGTGAATATGGAATTTCTGATTCAAATAAAACCCACTCGAGTAAAACATAATAAGTGGTTTATAGGCAGTTTACAGGATGAGGTAGGAAAATGGTTTATTGCTTAGTATCAGTGGTATTAAACGAATAGCAGAGTCGTGTAGCAACACAATGAATTGCACTTGTCCGTCATGGTTCATCACAAGTGCATACCCTACAGTATGTCTCAAGCAACGTTCACATTGTCCTCCGGTCTATTCGCCTCAGAGAGAGCATGACCACATCATCAAGCCTGAGCGTTTGGCCCGGAGTCAGCACAATTTAGCCTCATTGAATTGGTCAGTACCATTTAGCCAAGGCGTAACTCTGATTAAGCAAATATTCAACCAATGGCCTGGACAGGCCCACTAATCTCCATGAGTTGTCTTGTAAGAAAGAATGCCAGGCTCAATCTGAGAATCTGGCCCTAGAAGTGGTTACTTCGTCAACTGTAATGAGCATTTTAGAAGGTGCTTGATAGTCGGTTGTCATAAACTCCATCTCGTTCTGTCTATGTATCCATCATATTACAGCTGAAAGTGAGCTGGCCACTTGGATATTTCAGGATGGTCCAGCGAAGCACGATCGGAAACATGGAGTGCTTCTCGGTAAATTTGCCCAAAGAAAGCAGAAGGATGAAACTCCGTGATTATATAACTTGCAAATGTCACCACATCTTTTCGACAGTGTACAAAAAGCCGTTTATATACCCAGACATAAACAGATAACATGGAAAGGCAAGACAGAATGAATGAACCAGTATCGCAGTTCGCATTCATCGTTGTTACGACGACAGCAGCAATATTATGATTGGCACTTTCTGGAAGCGGAATCCCAACATTTCATTTCTGTTCATCCTACACTTTTCAATGCGGGATGTCCCTATTTATCCAAAAACGGTTCACTGTATGCAACCAAAAATTCAGTCAAATTCACTCAAACATGGATCATGCAACCACAACCTTCTGCCTTCTATATTTAAAATCGTGAAAGGAAGAGAATGGTTAAAATCTTATTATCGAAAAACAAATGTTGCTGTTCAGAAACAAAATAGGTACGATTTGAGATAAACAATGTGAAAATGTGACTATGTTTGGAGGACAAATTCGTATTGATCTGCTCTGTGGGAACCATTGAGAGATGGCTTTCGCTTATCCTTTGATTGAAAGAGATTCGTGTTAATTTTACTAGATATTTACTGTATTCTTAAAAATACTTCCCCATCTTAGCTCTCTTGCCATACTTATTTACCTGGATTAGTGAAGCAGGACTCGATCCAAGTCACATAAACATGTCATCCGTTCAAACGAGGAAAGCTGAGGTAATTAGTCAATGTTTGTCGCTTTTTGGGCAACAACACGGCGTCACTAATTAAAAAGGAGTGCCGCATGGAAATCCTTGGTTAACGGTCAAGGCACGTGTATGATTCGTGATCAAAACAGTCAATTTTCCATTTATAATTTCAGACATAATGCTGTCCCTGAATTGTTTCACAGCCGAATCAAGTGATTAGGTCCGAATCTTTACTCATACCTGTTTGTCGACCTCGCTGTCAGCTATGTGAGTATTTGTGCAACATGAATCAACCAGATGAGGATCGAATTTCATGTTAGACATAAGCGTGGATGAACAAAGAAACAAGGCGCAAATACAATACTTGTGTGTTGATGCGTGAAAACCAGGCAGTTGGATGTCAGGCTGAATGGACGCATGTGCACTGAGTTAACCACGTTTACATATTTAGGGTACTTGTCACTGATCATGTACGGTGGTTTTGTACACATGTTAGCCGCTTTGCAAACCACATGTGAGGTGAACAATGAGAACTCCACCTGCATAATGGCGACGCCGGTGCACGTCGTATTTCTGTACAGTCCAAAAACATACGAAGGTGAAAGATCGCAAACGAAACCTGAACACGGGACTTGCTCGTAAATCGTGCACAAAGCCATTGATTTACATCTCAGTAGTCTGGAACCATAGAATGACTATGGGTTTTCGTTCGTCAGAACCCGAACAATTAGCTGGGAAGAGCGAAGTTAGTGGAGTTGTCTAATTTAACATGCTTCAGAATATTTTTTACCGGGAGTATAGGTTTGCCATACAGTGGTAGGTTAAGCAGTGGACTTTCCCGCGGGATTGTTGCAGCACTTGTCATAGAACGGAAAGTTGATTTAGCATTTGTAAGCTGAGTTAGTTCCAGGTGGACAACAGACTCAGCACTATAGTGAATTAACCTGAATTTTTCGCACAGTTGAGAAAGTCTAAATGGAACGGTAGTTTAAAAATGAAGATGACCCACTTGCAAGCAGTCGCATTTGGCCTCTTTTCCTTGAACATTTAGTCAGAAAAGTTGATTAATCATCTTTAATACCAAAACAACCAGAGCGTCTTGTTGCTAACTTGTCAAATTTTGACACTGGTAAAATTGCTTTTGCTGTTCACATCGCTCCACTTTTTAATGAATTTTCTTACAGGGTTCTCAGAAAGGATTCTCCAAAACTTGGTTTGAGCTGAAGGAATATTTTTTATGCAAATACAGCTCTAATATTAATCCTCCGTGAAACAAAGGGATCCTCATTGTAATGATTTATAAGGAATGAAAGAGGATAAAACGCTGGTTAATCGATATTTTCTAAGTATTCGTGCATATCAGCTTATAGTCTAATTCAATTTCGATAAAGTTTACACTCATGCCTGGCTCTTTTCATCGGTTATCTGGCAATGTACCAACAAATTCATCATAGTAAGCGGAAAATGTTTATTATGGGAATTCGTTTTTGACCGAATGAATCATGGCTTCTTGAATAAGAAGACATGTATCGCAATCCGACACAAACCAATGCAAGTCTTGGAGTACGAATGGTGGAGTTTTGCGTCTGAGTTAGTGAGAAGTCGAAAATAGAATGTTTTTCCAAGAGTATGCACTTTCTGATTATCCCATTTGTAGGTTCCTATTTCAAATCATTGGGAGTGGTAATAATTATAATGATCATTTACGTAAAGTTTCCATAACCATATAAGTTAGCTGATCAGATGACGAGGAGTTTCAGTTCTAGACATCAACAGAAATAACACGATCACAAGTAATTCTGTACAACAGTTGTCGACACGCAACTTTGTCTGGTGTGACTTCATATCTTAATAGAAACTCTTAAACGGAATATTATTTAACCAGCTGAACACTGCGTTCGACGTGCGAAACCAATGAACGGTAGGATGGGCGCTATCCTGGAGTACTATGTGGTCGCTTTTTAAGCCACAGAATACATTCGTTGGGTCATAGCAGTTCAGATACAGTTAGCGTAGTAATCTCTTCATACAAATCACCTAAACGAGACTCGCATTGGCAAACTTTATTACTGTTGTTCTCTTAAGGAACATATAGTGAAAGGTGTGTTCAGAGTGCTTGCAGAACAAGATGTTGCAGCAGGTTCACAGGGGTTATGAGATCTCACTAAAAAACAGCGAGAACCATTTCGTTCCATTTTGTGATTGTGTACTCTATCTAGGCGCCTCGGGATTCCGTCAGTCCGTTGATTGAGTATGTTGTGTAAAATCTAGTACTAAATGGCAGTAACTCATTTTTACAACGCTCTGAGAGAATGATGGCGTTCTGTTGTATTGACTTATTTCATCTAACGACAACTAGGATGTTATTGTGAAATGTGGTCGTGTTATCTGGACAACATAAATTCGTAAAATTCGTCATAACAGTGGTCAGAAAAACTGTTTTTCTTTTGTGGTAACAATTTGCCCAAGGTTGACGCTGTAACACGAGATGATTCCCCATGATTATTTCAATCACAGCACCGTGTTATTCCGACAAACGATTTGCTGTTCCAACTGGATAATTCAACAGTCCATACCTACGACCAGCCATCTTCTTCAAATTTCCCTCACCTCTCAACCCTCAGGTGCACATTCACCCATCCTTCTTCCTTTGCCGAAAGTGAATTCGTGGTTTCATACAAATCGCTTGCGCTGCGACGGTTGCGATCAATATGTCGAGTTTTTTATACACATCAAAATATTTCAGGGAAATAAGTTTTTAAATTCATTGGTCTATTAACTAATTGGATGTTTCTCCGTATCGCCAACAACTAATGTTTTAGCTAGCTTCATCAGTGTTAAAGTTTCTACAAGCTCTCAGACTTCTGTATGTAATGGACGTACCGTACCAGCCAACGTAGTTTGTGTAGTACGGAGACACCACGAGACAGCGCTCTTCGGAAGTAAGCGTCCAGGTGATGGCTTGGTAAAAGGAGACAATCAATAACAAGCAAGCGCCAAGGGTCCGGCAAACTAAGCGCACGGTCGATGCAAACGAAAATTGTGTTGATTTCATCCGTACTATAGAACGGTGCGTTGCACCATAACATACCCTGCACTCAGGTTCACTCCAGATCCAAGTCACATGTTGGGGACGAAGAACTAGTAGGTTACAAAGCGTTATGTGCACCTACGAAAACATAGCTACTGGCTTATCACTATGAGTGCTCGAATAAAGCTACAATCTTTAAAACAGTTCAACTTTATACGCCTACACAAACAAACGTCCTTCTGTGGACTGACAGTGGAAGTAACAGAAAACCGTCATTACTGTGGCGATATTTCAAACCCGTTTTCGACCGTCTAACGGAGAACACAACAGTTCATCACTAAAACATTTAACGTGATGGCATCTATCTTTCTCCTTAGCTATTGGATTACTGCATCTGTGAGACTACCCAACAGCTCCTGGTCTGGGTTTGCAACCAAACCCTGGAGAAGTAAGTTTTGCTGCGGTTGCAGCAGCTGAGCAGAACGTTGGCTTTTGAACGCGCCACTGCTGTCCTCCGAAGCTTTTCCTTTGTTTCTCCGGACCCTTCTTTATTTAGTAGTGAACACACTCGCCATCGCATCCGTTTCACATTGACAGTACTGTTCCCGCTATCCTGTACGCTTTGAGGCTGACGTCGGCTCTCTTCACATCACGTCCACATATGTCAATGTAGCATAAGGACGGTCTTCTGTAGGGTCTGCTGACAATGGCCAGTTCATCATATAGCAGGCTTTTGGTTAATCAGCTGTTTCCCATTCGACTTTTTTGT
Organism: Paragonimus westermani; assembly: GCA_008508345.1. Taxonomy (NCBI): domain Eukaryota; kingdom Metazoa; phylum Platyhelminthes; class Trematoda; order Plagiorchiida; family Troglotrematidae; genus Paragonimus; species Paragonimus westermani. The sequence goes on along the minus strand of QNGE01000039.1, from coordinate 298,115 downwards.
TCAGGCTACCGCAGTGATAACCTGATGTGTAAAATCCCACCATTACACAAAGGTGCGCTGAGCTCATGAGGTTGGTACATTCTCATGGTACTCGTAGAGTTACCATGTGGCTGCTTGATATCTCCCGGGAGAGTCGGTTCACTGTTTGTACCACCTTCTGGTACGGATTTTTTGGGCCCTGATTTCTGTTGTATTTCACACAATGTTAGGCAGCTTCCTTCCACCTCTTGAATGAACGCAGTCTCCATTATTTCAGGTGCATATAGCCTGAAACAGTCGTGAGAATAATAGGTTGTTGAACAGTGTCGAGACAAGTGCAAACCCCTTTTTCACTAAGCTGGTGACTAAGAAGAATTCCGAGGTGGTGCGATTGTACTGGACGGTACTTAGCATACTCCATTGTAGAAGTGCAATCAGGTTAAGGAGTTTAGACCTTGGAAAGCTACTGGTATTGACTTCTGTTGACAGAGGCAAAAGGCATCGTTAGATCAACAGAGACGTCTCAACATGACTTCACTTTTCGCAGTATTTTTCCAGGAACTGAAGAAAGGATAGTATCATATTGACAGTTGATGTTTCAGCTTTGAGGTCGTGCTGAGACTCTGAGCACGTTCAACCAGCTAATACGCACAGTCTTTCGGGAACTACAAGAGCAAAGGGGTCCCAGTGACTCTGAGTCGGGAGGTCTGCTGGTGATTGTCGCAGTTGCCGAGAGTTCCTTTGCCTTTTCTCGTGTATCTAGACTGGAGTAGTACATTTTGCAAAACCATTCTTTTTACTCAGAACTTGTGGAAAAATCTGACGGAGATGATCAAATAGATGACATCTTATCAACCTTTGTTGGTTCTGGTTGAGCACCGTTGTGTTCGGAATCTTCATGGATGAGGTGGCACTCGATGGTCCTGCAGCTATCCTTAATAGTGGATAGGTTATTGAGGTCATCTTTTGCATTTTCCAGCCTGCTATCAAAGATACTGCTTTCCGTTTGGAAGAACCTTTAAAACTACATTATCCAGTTGACCATCCGTTCCGTTCGATCGTTGATGAATGGATCAGTACTAAACTCAAGTAGACGTAGGTCTAGGATTCTAGTTGCTGTCAACATGCATGCCACAGACGTTGCCACAGTCGATGACAACCCTACTTCGCCGACAGATGTTTAACTGGTATTTTGCGCATAACCTTTTTAGGTGATTCGGCATCATTTCTTGTCACTCTGGGTATTGCAATTGTTGCGACAAAGAGGGTCATTCTGTAGTTGACCTCGTAGGCACGAATTAAAATCAATCGAGATTTTGCCATCTGTCTTGTAGTATTCATCACAACTTTGGTAGATGAGTTGCGATTGCAAATCCATTTTCTTCAGGCGATTTTCCATATGAATTTTTCACACCACACTACCGCAGAGTAAGCCAAGTTATTACTCGACCACATATGAATTACTCCTTCGTAAGCGATTCTCACAGAACTGGTGGCCGACCGATTAAGAGCTTTGGCTCGTACCTCGAAGAGTTGGTGGTTCGATCCACCATAGGGAATATCTCCTTCTGATCAGCCCAAACAAGGACAAAACTGGTCATGGATCGTCAGTCTGAGGGTCGGAATCAAAAACAATGGTACATGCCATTTCAGCCACAGTGGTCGTAAGAAGTACAGTTTGGCTATCCGACATGGGCTGTGTCTATCAACACTAACAAACTGTGGGACAGATTGCATCTCAAATTTTCGCAATATTTATTTTCATTGGTCTTTGTTTCGTCCAGAGGTGTATGTGCATAAGCTTTAGACAAACTTAACTGTCAATCAAATAGTGGTCGGTATTGCACTAAGAGGTGTAATATATGTGATAGTGAGCTGTTCAAATCTTAAGTGCTGGTAACAACATGGTTCGACAGTGGTTTTACTGCGATAACTGGAGGGGGGGTGTTTTCGAAACAACGTGACAATAGTTGTAAAAACTATACGTCTGAGACACACAAACTACATCGGTGCGAGCAGTGCCCACATAACCTTTGCTAAGTCTAATTCGTAGCTCCGACTCTAGGGAGGTCACTACACTCAGGCCGAATGTCATGATCAGTTTTTACTCACAACATGAAATCTCCAGTCAGGGATGTGCTTTCCGTGCTCGACATTCTTTACATGGTCGAACTTACAGAATTGATCTTTTGTTTCAGTTGGGGAATATTTACTGGAGGAAGAGATAATCTGAGGTGGCTGACAAGCAGAGTGAGAAACTCCATCCCAGGTCACCAATCGGCAGACCACTTCAGTACAACAAAGAACTTCTAACACTAAAATTGACTCCACGTTTCCTTGTGTCTGTTTGTTCTTTCCCTTCCTAACAGAAAGCGTAGCACTGCTCTTTGAGGCTGTCATTTATAGGATGTCCGGTCTCCTACGGGGTGACTGCGTCAACATTTATGCACCCGAGCCCTTGATGAGTGACAACAATTTCTGATACTGAAGACTTTGGTGGATTCGTCAGAAATATCGTCTCGCTTGGTTCTAGCATTCCAAGTTTTCGATGAAATTTTTCCATCTGCCTAGTACAAAAGTTCAGTCTGCTTAATAGTCAGTCCTCCATGTAACCAATGAAGCATTTTAGGCTGCCTGTGTTAGTGTGGAAGGCATTTGACAGCTGGAGTGCGATAAGTCCTTCCATTCTCACATGCAACATGCGGTACCCTTCCCTTAGATAACTGACTCAGTCTCAACACGCATGACGCCCATCCATCGTGTTGCTTCGATCACTATAAACGACAGAACTTGGGTGACCTCCCTATGATGCAGATCTGGACGAAAAGTGTGAAAATCCCGAGACGCCATTCTCTAGAACTTTGTGTTAGAATTTAGGCCAACGGCAAAATTTTACTCAAGGGTGCAGTAGCAATTTGGATGGGAAAGCAACATCCTGAAACTTTCTGCCAATCTAAGATCACCCACACAGGCAGTTGACAACCACTGCCTTCAGTTGCCTGATCTGTGAGCGGAGTTAATTGGATGAGCACCTCTGTTTAAGAAAAATCGGTCCAGAGGACTGTCTGTTTTCAATAATATTTGGCCAACAATGGTCTGGTTATTGATTAGTGCTAATTATGTGAAGCAAATCAGCCTATCTATTTTCTATATCTACTCTGTCTATTTCCGTGTTTAGTTAATTACCTTGCACGCCACTCCTCGTTAACAGTCGGTTACCACATTAGACAAGTATTTTCCCCATCCCGTCACAGCGCAGAGTTGCCCCCATTCAGAACCAAAAAGAACGATTCACTGTTTACCGGGCAGTACAAACGTACAATTTGTACGTAGCTCAAATCAGCCACAGTTTTCGCATTTATAATGAAATCCAGCCAATCCCTTATGAATGCCATCGCTACTGACGCGATCTCCCAAGAGGACAAAGGTTCTTGTTTTCCAATAAGACAAACTGGGAAATCAATCTGACTGAGACAGCTGCAATCAACTGTGATTGATGCCCAGTGTATGTCAACCTAAAATCTCAAAACCTTTTAGCAATGAGTACGTTTTTTAATTGACCTTGAGGGTGACCATTTGAAAAGTAAGTCTGCGCCGCCGCTTATTTCGGAACAGAAACTACGTTATCACTGGTACCTTAGCAAAATACGCCTACATTTACTTAGGCTGTTCAATAACTACTGCTTGACCAATGCACATTCGTCACAATTAACGTATCCTGACTGTAGAGTCAGTCATGATCAAAAACAATGTGGGATTATTCAAATCCACCCGTATAACAAGAGGAATCGGTCAGCAGAAATGTACCCTACATTTCAGCACCAGCGACGGCACGTCATTCCGACGACCCTCATTTCTTAAAAGATGATTGGAATTGATTACTGTGGTCTATGTTCTTTGCTGGAGTGGGAACGCCTTACATCTGAAGTAGCACTTGGCACTTTGAAGGTGCGAAACTCAGTTTACACAGGCCAGTCTTGGCACTGAAATTACTGGGTGTTATACGGATGCTGCTGACAGAGTGAAAAAATGTCATCCGTATACTGCAGACTGGTCGGACAACAAAAATGAAACAGCTCCACAAAATTTATCCCAGTCACTGTTCGGTTTATCACACGATGACTTGAATCTCCTGACCTAAGTCTGAGTCCACCACCACAAAGGAGGTAGATTCCAACGCAACACGTGGGACAATAAATCTTAAGTTAGAAGAATCTAAGCCACAGGATATTATGTGCGACAATACTTCGGTTGCACCCCCTAAGACACTTCCAAAAAATTCGCAGATTTTTGGTGCAAGTAGCAACCTTCGCAAGTTCATCGTACATGACTAGTATAGTCCACTTACAACAGACTTGAACAGAATGTTGAGCTCAGTAGGTTGGAAAAAGTAAAAGAACTTTGAATTTCATATTACATGGGAAAGGTGTCATTATCGGTTGGACATAGAAAATGGTCAGTTGATTTACTCGATAGCTTTAGTAAGCTTAGAAAGCCGATCGGCTGCACTAAGTTACATCGCGAGGCTCGCCCAAGACGTGTCAAACGTCCAGCCAGAGCTATAGATAGGAGACAGATCTGAATCTGATTAATTGACCCAGTACTGTGAGACAAAAAACGGTCTGCTTGGGCCACCCTAAGCGGACTAGTCGACGAAAGAAGAACCGATCACTAACCTCGTTCGTTAGCGATAGGACCGACTGACATCCCGGTCAAACTCTTCGCAATTTGAGCCTCTAAAATGTGTTATCGAGCACACACACTCGCCTATATACCTTTATGCCTAATGAAACGTTTTGAGAAATCCGGTTTAGCGTTTGTTTATACAACGTCAAATGAAATGTGCACTAAATAGTTTGTCTAAAACTGGCTGAATTCACAAATGAATCGGATATTTTCCGTGTGTGGATGCTTATGGAGGGTTTGACTCCGTAGTGGGCCATCGCGCAGCGTTCAACGAGTGGTTTCAAGCTAGATACTAATCAGAGAACTGTATCAGTCGCAACAGGATGTCCACATGGAGCAAAGGCTTTCCCCGGCACATACACTGTGACTCCCAGGAATTTTACATGCAGTCCTATCGACGTCTGTGATCTTTCGAGTTACGCAGAAATGCGACGAAGTCAACAGTACTTTGAGTGCACATAGTTATATATAACTTGTAGCTCTCTAAACGGCACGGATGTGTGCGGTTTCATCCGGTTCTATTCATTCCACATATATCACTTCTGACTAATTTCCATAACATCGGCTTCCAAGTGGAGTAAAATGGCCCAACAACCCCCTAGTGTTGTGCACTGTCCGCGAAGTAAATAATACTCTCAATGAAACTGAGAGGCACTGATGGTTTTGGTTACCTGTCATTTGCAAATACAGTGCTCCCATTAAATCGACTGTTTTGGAAGGTACCACAAATTCTACAGAATATTCATAAGGGCTACTGCGGCCGCTCTCCGGTGATCAACACACGTACATAAGTCATCACTGCCACGTTTCTCCCATGTTCGTCACTGTTACTGTGTACGTTAATTTGCCGTCATTTTGGGAAACCCCGTGGTCGCGGTGTCAACTGATGTCATTTGGAGTTATACGTGAACAAGAATTTATGGCTCATAATTGTGAACAGGGTGCATATGTGAGCCTACTACCGATTTGTTTTCTATTCATAACGTTGGCCCGGTCTTTCCTACGACTTGGGTGAGCCTCTCAGTATGACTCAGAAAGCACGATGAATTGTTATCACTTCAGCTTACTAAATCTACGGGGCAGTATATTTGATGAGTTTCCGTTTCCCTTGTAAGTTGAAAGTTATGCATTATTTGCTTTCTCTAATCCAACGAATCCAACATACCGTCCGCGTTGTGCACAAGCAGACTGCTCCATTCTGATATGATGGGTTACCGATCACAGTGATTCATAGCACGGCTTGTACAACATATCACTCCGGCGCTCCCTACGAGCATCATCAAGCTAACAGTGTGGTACAATTTCTGTCACATAACATTTGAAAGTATACATTCTAGACCATTCTCCATTAACCACTCAGCCTTTCTTTCCGGGGGTACTACCCCTCGTTTCTATTCATTTGGCGATTTAGGGCCGTTCTGTCTGCCGGCCTAAAAAGAACAGTCGGAATACTGGAATCCTTATGTGCCATCGGAGTTATGGAAACTGGGACCTGTCTGGGAGGTTTTTACTGGTCTCATCGATGCCGTTGGATTAGATGATAGCACAACCCCAAATTCATTAGGTTCAACACGTCCAACGGCAATTACCTTACAGCTGAATGCATCAAGTGGTCTCCATTTCAGTTGCGTACCTTCTACCATACAAAGTACCATGAACGCACTAGTAATGCTTATCTCAATTACGTAATACTACTAGTTACAGGTAAACTGGCAAAATTAATTGACTCGAACACTTCTGTCTTTCTGGGGGTGTCATGGAATCGATCAGCAATCTGCCCGTCGGACGATCCTGTGACATCCGCTAGGTTTTTTATGTTTTTAGTGATACTGCTGGAAACATTGATGGCAGATTTCAACGTAATCCCTTTAGCAATGCTGCAGGACAAAAACTTTATTCTCGGACCTTTTACCACTGTCCGGTAGCCAGTGTCATAAAGTCTTTCTTCTCGGTTCCCACTCAACGTTTTATTTTGAAACGTAAAAATAGATCAGCGTTACGAGTGGTGCATCTGGAGATTACGACGGGTGATTGAGCTGCTGGTAGCGACGGCCTCAAATGGCTGCTTGTGTAGCTAAGTAAACATGGACCAGTGGGTTGTATGAAAGTAAGACATTCCTCGTAAATTATCGTCAGGAATTTTGCACAAAGGGTCCAGGCAGGCGGCTCACCAGTGCATATTAGTGGGGATCAGTGATGGTATCTTTGTATGGTACATAATTCACAAACAAAATATTAAAAGCTTCCCGTCTAAATAGCATGTCCAAAATGTTGATGGCAGTGAATCACATGTTCTTCATGATGCTGCTTCTTGCTTAGTTTGAGTATGCTAGCAGCAAAGCCACTTTTCACACATCATTACAATTCATTGGATGATTCCTGTAGACTCCGAGCAATTCCTGAATGCATTCAAATCTAGAACTTATTTGGTATCTATGCCAGTATCCGTAAGAGGCAGACCTTTGGCACATGTCCTGTGCCAGGTCATTGCCAGGGTGCTACGAGACATTCCCATCGTCTTCACTATGCAGTCCAATTCCATCCGTCAGTCATCAAGTACCAACCATTCCACAGCAGCACAATTTTTAGGAGTCATCGCCTTCGTGGGTCAACGAGTGTTTGGCACAATTTTAGTCCAATACTGACTCTCCTTACGTTCACTAGTCCACCTGCTAACGGCAATGGTTGGGTCACGTGCTCCGTACGCCAGCTGAGCGTTTACCGTACCGGGCATTGTATACTGAGGCTACCAACAGCTGAGTAAAACCGCGTGGTGGTCAAGCAACAACGTGATCACGAAATATGAAGAACTTGACTACTCTATTGNCAGACTTATTGTCACTAGTTAACTTTCTCGTCACTCCAGAGCTGAATGAGTAGATTTCGGGGTCTGACACTGTTCCGTATATTCTTAGTGGGACAATAAATAGATTGATTCAACGCATACACATAGAAATTCAAAACAGCAGAACCACCCTTCTTAAGCAAGATCTTTCAAACTTTGTGGTTAGCACGTTGATTTTGGACATATTTGTGCGCGTATCTCGGAATAAATTCATAACTTGTGTTTTAATGTTGTATGCAACGGTGCATTTGGAATTATGTCGGTTGCAGACCTTGCGCATAACTTAGTACATTTCTGGCACGCGTCTCTTCATGTCTTCTTTCCTCTTTTGACAGCTGTTGGGGCCTCTTACTTCATTGTTTCTCTTCTCTTTTCTGTTGCACACATCTTTTTCACAAGTAGATGATGAACTGCAACCAGTAAGACAGTATATTTTCAACCTCCTCTGATCTATTTGTTACGGTGAAAACTATTTTATGAGGATGAAGGAAAACGTAGTCGCCCATTCTTTGGAGAACCAAATTTGTGTATTGGTAAAATTCTGAGCGTAAGGAGGCCTGAAATTTTTAACTCACCAGATAACTTGTAGAAACCTGCAGTGGAAATATTGGAACTGTTCCCAAGCCGATCTTTTCGGTAATATAGCCCAAAAGTTTGAACATGGAAGCAAAACAATTTACGATTCTTAACACTAGTTTTTATGCAATCCTTACCTGGTTCTTCGTGAAGTTTGATTCCATCTTTCAATGTAAATATTTTACACCAAACGAAGTTATGATTCAAACGTTTATTTCGTATATCGTCAGTCTCTGATATATGTCTGTTTACCTGATGTCAGGAGTTCCTTAACTGATCCTGGAGACTACATACTAGTTTGGCTAATGATGTTTCAGGACTACCATTCATTACTGCACCTAGTGTTAGAAAGGCACAACTGTTGTGCCCAGGCACCTTATCACATCAAAGATTATGCTACAATTTGAGCACAACACTTAAGACGTAATCCTGTATACTGGACACTGAAATTAATTCTGTTAATTGTTACACGTCATTTTGCTCATAGGTTGAAATCGATTAGCTGTCTTTTGCGGCTAATCATCAAACAAGAATTATACATCATGCCTCCAGAGGAAGTGGAGAGAGAATATTGCAAAAACTTTGGTCTCGATGACCACCAGCGAAATGCTGGTCCACGTTGGGTCTCGTCAGCACCACGCACGTCGTGTAGCCGTAACTTATGACCGGTCATTAGGGATTAGATACCAGTCCAGACCACTTAGTCATCGTCACCAAGGTTACAGGAAAGAACGTGAATTCTCTATCCCAAGTGTTACACTTTCTTCCCTCCTAGGCTAAAATCGTCCAGCCAGCAATCAAACAAACAACATTCATTGAAATGGCAAGACATACCAAGTAAATGACAGTTTGATAACTATCTGGATACAATAAAAATATATCTAAATCAACAGGATTTTTCAGCACCGGTTTCTCTAGTTAGTCGCCAACATTGGGATATAAACAGCACAAGCAACGAAAGATATTTTCATGAATTGGCCCTATTTAAATTTCTTGGCCCGACAACGATTTGGCTGCTGTCTCGAACCGGCTGTTTTGAACCAATGATGTGACTGACGTGCACTTATATGACACCATTCGTTTCGTACAGCAAACCACAGTGCTTAAGACGACGACTTTCATTTCACCATCTCCAGAAACATGACGTAGACGCTATCACATCCTGAATGCTACGACATAACAGAATCCCCCCATTCAGCTTTTATTGCGCAGACAACAAACTCAGACAGTATAACAAACTATTTCATACGACCCAATATACAGTCAAACCTATGTTCAAAACTAATCAGCTTGGTGCAAAGGTGAAAATTTAATAACAGCAGGAGGAACGTAAATCTGAAGTAATCTGAGGTCCCGTAGTTAAAATTCAAGACGCTTCTCCGCCGCTGCTCTGTTCAATTTCAAGTTAACCACCTCCCACATGAGTGTAGATCGGAAGTTCATTGTATATCGTTAACTCTGTGCTTAATGTGGACAGCAATACAGCCCTGATTGAAAGATCCGTTATCAATCCACTGATAACACTAACCGAGTTACCAAAAAAATATTCACATTTTTGCGGAGCATTCCACGGTGATCTGCGCAGTGTTTTCATCAACATCCTCTGCACATCAGCATCCTTGCAGTACCACCTTGCATCGTGATAACGGCAAACATAGCTGGAATTTAGAACCACACTTAAACACCCTACAAATCAGACGGCACCAGAAATAGTATCTAGTTTACTGGCAACTCAGTGATTGGATAATTAGGCTGTAACGTTAACCGGTATTGTAAACCCAGACTACGTAGATGGTGACATTCACTTTCCTTCCCATCCAACTATTTCCCTCAATTCATCTTACAGTAAGACTGATAGTTTCGCAGACAAACAGAATCCGGCCAGGATCCTGGGTTTTACAGGTGTTCAGGTACAGAATATTCGCCAAGACAGGAAAAAGATAAATGTCTCGTATTCAGTATCAACTTGTACACTCAGTTTGTTGTGGCTCAGTGCCATCGTTCCGTCGTTCTTATAACGCTTCACAACCATCCGGCCAGAGCAGATGCGCCAGTTAGCCTATTAACCACTAGTATCTTAGTAAACTCACTTACTTTATATTATGGTACCTGAAACTCGTCGTGAAGTTCTGTGACAGTCGGATTCACCGAATCAAAGCTGTCGTTTCGCGAGTTGTCCTACTTATTTCCACAAAAGTTGAGATACAGAGAATCACAGTATGAAGTGAAAAAAATGGAAAGTACAAATCTACGTCCGGGGGGATAAGGTCTGCTCTTCCATTCTCTTTGTTTTTGTTGTAAATCGACGACTGTTTACAGTAAACCACTCCACTGATGACAAAACCACCACAAGAACTGCCATTGGTTTTATGCCCAGGTCTGTTGGACCCGTCGCATTTGAAGTTACCTTTGGCCAGCTAGTGCAGTAGAAGAACGATCAGTAAGTGGAAATTACGGTTATTGTGTGAGAACGGTGTGCAACTGCAACATGCCCTATGCATATTCTTAATTATCCCGCGTCCAACTGTACAAGTGGCTGGGCGGTCGCAGCTTCACTTGTGGTTGTCAGATGTTGTCAGTGACCTAGGCAGAGAAATTGTCGCTTTATAAACAAAAGTGATGTGTACAGAAGCAAATTCGGTCGTAGTATCCAATACTGATGGCTGTAACCATCATTGATATAATGAATTGTCAAGTGCTGGTAGATAGCATTCTTTCAGACAAAGTTAATCACTGACGTTTTACTAATTGCAGGTTCCAAACAAAGAAGCTGTCAAAATCGAGACTACCTATAAAACACAGAAGGTACCATTTTCACAGCCTGTCTCATCCTCTCAAGCATATGCTTACCACACGGTATTCTACTCTCGTAAATCAGACGTCTGATGGAAAACTGTCGGTACTATTTCCAGCATTGCTTTTGTGTCTGATGTCCTAGTTGGCATGAGGGGTAAGTAATTCTGTCGAGAGCACCCAATAGTTTGATTTAATAACTTCTTGGATAGTTTGCTTTATCTGGCTGTCTTCACCACCTTTACCAGTCATTGTTCCTACTCGATTGGATAAGTCCAGATTCACCCTCCTCGTTCGATTGTTCGTCGACTGTTGATAATGCAAGTACATTCTGTGGATCTGCACCTCAAGTCAGAGGTGGCCGCTCACCACATGGACAACAGCTGGTTAATGTGTTTGCGGCAGGTATGCGTACACTCAGTTCGTAAGGTGAGGGACCACAGCCCATCGGAGAGTTATGGGACATTTGACATCCAGGTGTGTTCGCAATCCCAGTGTTTCCTCAGTCTGTGTCTGGCTTACACGGGCTTTTCCAAGTGGCTTACGTTGGTTATACGACGTTTCGTAGCGGACATCAGAAGTTAATGCATCTAAGGTGGATCTTATAACCAACAAAGTATGGACAACATGGATGCCTCACGCATAGGATCATCAGTGATGCCACTGTTCTGGCAAAAATAATGCAGAAGTTCTACAGGTAAACGTTCCTTATCACTCAGTAGCTTGTCGACTTGGGTCTTGCGCTTTTTATACGTGTGCCTTCTGTCAAACAATTTCATCCACGACTGCACAATTACGTTTGTATGCCTTAATTAGAAAAATAAGGGACCAAGGTAGGATTATTACTGAGAGGCTAAAACAAATGCTTACGTTAACCAGTAACTTGCTCGAATAAACCGGCTGGATATTTGTGAGATGATACTCGAACAATAAAAAGGAGATACATTAATCAGTCTGATAAATTAGTGGATGATTTCAATGGGTACGCAACGCGCAGACCGTAATGACAGTATAACAGCAGCAAACGATTGAGACGAATCGTCGATAAAAACGAGGTCGAAAGTGTCTAGACTCAACTGACATCGTTGGCTGAAACATTGATGGTGGAACCGGAGCGCTGCCTCGTGGGGATTGAATAAAGTATCCTCCAATTCGCTGTGCGAGTTGAATATCACACGCAGTTGACCACAACGTCCAACTAAGCACTACTTCCCACACAGCCTCGAACAGGTTCACCAGATTTGAGGTGTATTCGTAACAATGATTACATTTCGATAGGACCGTTGATTGGGGATTAACACATTGTCCACACCTACAGTAAGATCGACGACCTTAACATTACTGTTAAATCCTACTGACAAAATTATCGATTGGACCCTGTAATGTAGTTAGGTTTCCTGCTCTCTAAATGCCCTGACAAATGTACTCAAGTGACTCTGGTCAAAGATTTAATCGTACTGAGTAGAGTATACCTAACGTAAGGTCAGCACGACAGTTAAGATCTGCAAAGTACAAGATTTCAGTTACCTTTCAGAAGATGGTCGGACACTACCAATGAACTCTAATCAACCAACGCCACGTGGGTCTCCGCCTCCTTCGCTCAAGCTGACCAGCCGTTAAATTTGTTTACACTTGAAAGAAAGATCCAATGCGAACGGGATTCACCTTGCCCATCTGATCCAAACGCGGCATTCGAACTAGCGTAAACGGTAGGCTAGCCAGTACAATCGTATCAGCTCATTTACTTGGTGTATTAATTATTCTGAATTAGGTGAATTTCAGTGTAACAAAAACAGATAAGATGACAACCCTTTTCGTCTATCATAATGTATTATTCTGAGAAGAGTAACTTATAAGGTTCTCAATATAATATACGGTCAACCGCCCCTGTCTGGAATAATCGCACTGCCTCTTTTCACAGTGCCGCTGCAATCCAGCCAATGAACTGTCTCTCCACATCACGCACAATGGTTTACCAATTTCCCTAACAAACTTGCGGACAGGCATAGATGCATGACTTGGGATTTGAATGCATCTGAACTGAATGATCGCGTAGCCACATGACGCACAGCCCTACCGCATATATACGCCAAAAACCACATTACACACCGAATGTTAACCATACGATACCCAGTCTCGTGACAGCCGGGCAATATCGACAAAATTTGGCAGACAAATTATTTTTTTCTTTGAAGTATAAAAAACATGAGGTATGGACAATAACTTGTAAGCAGAGTGGTATTGCACTCGAAAACTAAAGTGTAGTTAGTTTGAGGGCCAGTCCGATAGACAACCAATCTCAACCCTTAACCACCATATGTATTGGCATGTTACACGAACCCGCAATCACCACCCTAAAATAGCCGTACTTTCGATTTACCAAGGTTACACAAAGTTGGCAAACTCGAATTTAGAAGTAATTCAGTGTGGCATAATTACCTGTCACACAATCAAATGTCCACATACGTCTCTGCACGATCATTTGGAAAACAACACCAGTACTAGCCGTGCTTAATGCTCACAATTAGCAGCAATGTATCTATGTCAGTTCAGAAACACTAATCCGTAGACCGTAACTGGCTGGCAGAAAGTAAGATATCTCAACCAAGCTGAACCTGCCGATTTCCTTAAACTTTCTAAGCCAACGTAGTTAATGGCTTATTTATGATGATTAGATAGTATGCAGCCTGGGGTCGTGACATAGTGTAGACAGAACGTAGACTGTAAGTGAAATAAACATCTACAAAATAGTATGCAATTCCCACAGACATTAACAGGGATGAAATTTAAATATAGTGTTTATTTTCAAAAGGGCTGGCTGGAAATTCTATCTGAATAGGCAGGTTAAGACCAACCGTGAACAGAGTTCAAGCTATATTGAAGATAGTACTAGCATTTGTACTCGCGAGTAGTGTTCGGATTGAATAAGTCTAACCAGTCACCTCCTGTTCCTGTGCAGCGTTAGTCAACTGAAATTTTGCCTAGACTTATGTCTTGAACCACAATGAGTATACATAAATCCTTCAACTGGAATTCCATTCATCAATGATCGTTTCTGTCAGCTGTCCCATCCTTACTAATCTAGGTCTCATCGAATTCAGGGATTTTTCTCTCGCGTTTGTTTGGCGCTTGGTCACAGACGGGCCCCATACTTTTGTTCGTACATTGGTTAGGATTAAACGGACTTCTCGCATATCACCTAATTTTGTCTTCGAGTAAGGTGCATGTGTGTGTGTGTATGTCTGTTTTCTTATTGGCTACGCAGCTGCAAAACAGATGTGGCCAGCGCTCGTGTCACCTAAGGCAAATGGATTATGTAAATCGCTTTGGGGTGATACCAGAACAAATGGGATTCTCTAATGAGATTCAGGCAGGATACAGGAATGTCGCAACAATAACAGCCTCCAAATCTGACACAAACGGCCACGCGCTGAATACACACTTTTCGGGATGGGACTGGAGCAATCTTCCGTTATGCAAAATTTTACTTTGTAACTTCGCCAGCCATGTGGCAACCCTCGTCCAATATATAACTGGAACTGCACAAAATCAGGTGGTCACCACCATTTGCATCAACCATCTACTAGTCCTGGATACTAGTCAGGTTCGCAGTGAACAGTGCACCGGTTTTCGGAATTGTAAAACCGATATACTTGGTAGTGGAGGTTCTCGTCTGCAGAAAATTTAGCTTAATTCATTCTTCCGTCGCCTCCGTTTTCAGCGAGATTTTTCTGCTGACCGACTCAAGATAAAGGAACTATAGACTTAAGGTTTTCTCATTCGTTAAAATCAATCAATAATCTATAGTTATATCGAGAGGGAAACTTGAAAACCGGTCACTGTGCGTGTGCTGTGGGCCTGTTGCTCATTTCTTTACTGACCTCATATAAGGCATGAATCGTTCATCACATTTAAGCACTGAACCACGGTTGTTAATGAGTAATACGCGCGTTTTCCAGTCATACTTTGAGGAGCTAGTGCAATCGTACTACTAACGTTATTAAACAAAACGTTGTAGTCACGCCGTTAAGGCTGTTTAACGATAGGTAATTTATTGATGTATAGGTAATGTAATTATAATTATTGTCACTACTATTGTCGTTGTTGTCGTTGTTGTTGTTGATGATGATGAAGGTACAGGCTCACAAATGATCGCCTGCAATTCACTGTCGGTCGCATTGACTTTTAGACGGTAAGAAGTACCGTATTCGACGCTCACTAAACATAAGTAGTGGTGATGGCCCTGTGATAGCAGGGTTTGGATCAGTCAGGCTTAATGTCATCAGCCGCTAGACTGAATGGCTTTCGGAAAAGATCGCTTTTCTCACACCTTCAAGATACAGTTTAACCGCGATTATGGTTTTCTTACCCGTTTCAGTTAATTGGCGTTATCAGTGAGGTATGTACCTACTGTAACCTATAGTTTTATAAGGGTTAAAGATACATACCAAACTGTAAACTGCAAATCTAAACAATAGATTCATGCAATTACATACGTTATAATTAACTGCACACAAATAGAAATGAAAAACGTGCCCTTAATTTTGTTACAATTCCAATATGGATTTATTTGCTTTCACCATTCTACTTCCTCTAATTTGTTTGCCTATTATTGAACCACACAATCCACTTGTTGTACTTCCTTGAAAGCCTTCATCCACCTCCGCGAAGCGCACCGTCCCTCTTTAATATTCGCATGGAAACAGGAATGTTTGCAAACCGGCTATATTTAAACCATTGTCAAATGAGGTTTTTCAAAGGTGCGTTTCAGAGGAATTCGAGGAGTTTTTTCAGTATACGCGATGTTCTGCATACTATAAGTCAAATTATGTATGTAACTTCTGTTGGAGTCATGTTTGTCTGGCCAACGGTACGGTCTCACTGCACTAACAATCTCCTTTAACAGTAATAGTTTATTACTGGTAAGATGAAGTCCACAATTTTTGTAGCTGGATCTTTTATAAAGCACAAATTTAGCCAGAAATGTCAAGTCTTACGGTTCCTGCAAACATGTCTAAAGTTAGGTGACTGTGTGAGCACCGCAGCTTACCGTTTAGTAAGCTACTAGGACGCTGAGATTTTCTCAGTCAGTCACACGAGCAGCGTTAATGGATTGGTTAGCCAGTCACGCAGATTACGCAAATTACTCTCGTTTTTAGTTGTACACTTAGATAACACGCCAAAAGATTCGGTTTCTCATTCAGCCTGATAATCGGCATACAATGATGAACACTCACTCAGTAGAACCTTAGTTCGAGGAGTTGATCTGCATAATATGATGTGAAGTGTGCAACCATCTAACTGACCTATTTCTAGTGTATGTAAGAGACTTTGATGAGTTGAAAAATTGTCTGAGGATGGTGTGTGTCCGGTGAGTTACTCGGTCCACTTTGTAGACGGTGGCATTATTGTCAAGGCGACACCTCCCACCGGACTAATATAATTTACTCAAGATAGCGAATAACACTCGTTTTCCCAGTTTGACCATCAGGTTAATTACAACACAATAAATATGAAACCTGTGCTGAGTCCCAAAAACGTTCAATAGAGGTTAAGACGGCTTGTTTGTTATCAGTTATGCAATCATTGTTCGAAATCGTAGGCTTCATTGTTTGTGGGCCAAGGAAGATTAAGTGTCCTCACGAACTTCTGAGCGCAGAGGTCAGGGTTGCGCAATCGGATACTAATGACCTCGGCAACGGCCAACATTCGGAATCTCACCACTTTTGATCGATCCCTTGGCACTCTGTGAGCAATCGGAAAAACATCTTTCTTACTGACCAAATGACTGGAGTCGGTCAAACGAGCAACAATCGCGCTTGAAACCGTTTTACTCACAACACTGTTCAACCACGCAGGATGACGTTCACGTATCCTATCAGAAAATCGCCTTATAGTATGAACAATGTAACCAAACGAGTTGTGACATGATAACGGATGTTGGTCGGAAACTCACCCACAGGTGAGCAGCCGGGTAGGTTGTGACGACTGAATTTTCAAGCCTTCTTGAGATGACTTCAGCAAAGAGATCTCCCTTGAAAGAAAGACATAAAAGCAAGCTTCTTATTCCAAGAGGGTGACTAAAGTTAGACTACACTACCTGCATCGCCTTCTGAACGAAATGCATTGGGTATTCATTCTGCATGAACACTTCTGGTAGAAGAATTAGTTAGGCATGTAAAGTGTCAGGGGTACAGACTTGTAACGCACTGCCCGTCAGATATTGTATGAGGTTTAGCTTTTGATTCAGCAGAATGAAGCTGTCAATGCGAACGTACCGGTCATTCTAAATCTGTTTTCTGTACACGTTTCTTTTGAGTAAATCATCCACTTTTCTTACTATGTCAACATCCAGAAAATTTATTTGGTCATTGTTGTCTGACTTCTTGATGAATTTACTACCGCAATGGGCTGAGTTAAAAGTTGTCATAACTCCGTTTTGTGTTGGAATTCTTATTGACGACGCAAAAATTATCATCAACATAGCGTTTGTGAAATGCAAATTGTTCACTGTTTACGGTCAACTGGATAGTCTCCAGTTTGCTCATGAAAATGTCAACTAACAGCGGGGTACCTATAGGCTGTCTCAATGCCTCTCTATCTTTGTCAGTAGATTGCACTGTTGAACAGAAACTGAACATCACTAGTACAAAGAACCAGTATTCCTCTCTGCTCATCTTTAGGGATCCAACATATTTATTGTTACGTTCAATGTAATCGCATAAATAGTCAATTATCTGTTGTGTGGGACACTTTCACAAGCAGTGAAGCAGCATCGAACGAGAACATTCTTTAGTTGTTTAGGTTCAGGTCACGGATTACGCCAATGAGATTAGACCTATCCCGCAGACTGTTTTGTTAGCTCTAACCTGATGGGTTAGAGCAGACCGGCAATCCGTTTGTCCAATGCATGATAAGGCGAACTCGCTATAAGCACTTTGGGTAGACAGTGTAACCTAGGGAGTATAGCTCCAGTGGGATGTGTTCGAAAGTGGCCGGATCAATTATCCCCTTCTGTTTCACTCCACCAACGTTTCAATTACCGTTTTTTCTACATGTGATGCTTTGTCCTTATCCACATTGATATTCATGTATTCCGAACTATCAGCCAGTATATCATTCATTTTGGTAAGCTTATCAATCATGTTCATTAAGACAACTCCCGTTCCCTTATGCGGTCTGAAAAGCATCATACGCTCGTTATTCTGTAGACATTTCAATGCATTCAAATGGGGCTTGGTCAAAGTTGTTTTACTTGCGGTGTGTGGTTAAGATACTGATAGCACGAGTTCACCAACGTGCATTTCAGTCTTTCTTCGTTCAAAGAGGATGATGGAGTTAAGGCAGCTAACTGATCACACAAATTTTCAAATTGAAGTTCCAGATCGAGCTGACTATTCTTGCGACGTGGACAACGAAAAATAGGTCCTAGTGGCAGTGCCTTAAGCAAAATTTTGCTTAAACTCAAGAACTTGTGGACTTACCGCCCGGGATTGTTCGGAAATTTGGCACACAGTTTTACGGGATTCAACTGTCTGAACAGTCCAGACATTTTGATCTCCATTCGCTTGGTTGCAATACTATTAGCGTGCATCTCGAAGTCAGTACCACTGTTTTCCGACAACTCATCCAGTATGCCCTCACATTGGGCTAATTTCCGTTTCATCTCTCGAGCATTTTCTACTATAGTGTCCCACTCGCTCTTTACATGACAACTAAGTGTAGCGGCCGTTGGAGTGATGCGACTGCGTTTAAAGATTCTCCACCAGTGGTTCGAATACTACCTGTTCTCGATGCACTGAGTCATGAAACGAATTCTTGTTCTGGTTTCGGCAAGCTTTGTATAAAACCTCAGATACCTCCGAAGTTCTTTCAGTACGATCGAGTCTTTGGATTGTGTGGTTCGTTCGAAAATACCCATTGAAGTCATGGGAGCGACAAAGTAGCGAGCAAAAACTTGTTTTCTGTGTCTGATCGCCAGACGTTTTCTATTTGTTCCATCTCTGTGATGTTTCTTGTTCACAGTCTAGTTCAATTAAAAACCCACAGTTTGTCTTAAACCCCTCTGTTTACTTCATCCATTACAGTGATCAGCTCTCACATTCAAGCGTTATTTTAATTTTTCTCAAACTTTGTGTAAATACCACACCCTATTTGTATCGGACTCGCACGTGTTCGAAACTGCCGAGTCAGAAACAATGCGTCAGCAAAACACAACCTTACCGACTACTCAGGTCATCTTACGACACACCGGGTTAGTTGCACTCATGCGAGACAAACTAACGAAGTCGTGGAATATACACTGTGACTTCCCTTGTTCTACTCAACGAGTGCTGTCAGAAATCTGAGTTGACACAGTTGACCAAAGCTACAAAGGTCTGGAGGCGTAGAAAACTCATCATAAAAAGCGGCCTCTTAAAATAAGCTGAACCTGGTCCATAATATGACGTACACATTACGAAAAGCGAGCATTGGTGGTGAGAACTTGGTGATGGAAGCACTGGACAGTCGAAATTGGCAAAACTATTAAACGTTGCTGAACTACTATCATAATTACTTCGTGAATAAAAAATGAGAAAGGATTTTTGTAGAAAAATAGGCGGGGAACAGCACAGAAATTAAGAGCAAATGCGGAAAATAAATCCCTATACTTGGATTTACAATTGTTATGGAAAGGCATTTTGAGAGCAATGGATGACTCAGGCAAATTGTTGACATAAAAACCTTCGTTGAATGACGGAAATAACAAAAGTGATGATGTGTTAAACAGAATCCTATTTACAACATTTTGAGTGCCTTGAATTTTGAGAAAGTCTTGCATTTCTTAAAGGTCAAACCGGTATTAAACTGGATTCCAAATCAGTAGATGAGTGGCACATCTTGTGTTGGCTTAACTATTGTCCACTGAAGAGAAACTTGACACATTAGAAGCAGAATGTCGGTTTTTGCCATCGGTAAAAACCTTATTTACATGAAGGGACCACATCACATTACGCTTCATAAAGTATCTACAGACAAATCATAGGCTTGATAGGCAGAAGTCGAGCTCAAGATACATCGTAGACTGGAACAGGTGGATATTCGCCGAAATTTCCTTCACTGATTACATTTGATAAATAAAGGCAAGGTGAAATCGCTGCTGCAAAATGGGCAACCCTCACAATTTCACATGGAGTTAAATGCAGTCACCGAAGCGCTGTGAATAACTATTTCCAATAACTCTTAATTAGGTCAACTCTATCACAGAGATCGTGGTAAACGAATAGTGGTAAATTGAGGATGGAAGTGAAGGTTTGTAATTAGACCGTTTAAAAATTAGGGGACAAACAAGTGTGGCAAATATTCGTGTTATGGGCGCCTATTGTATAACCGAACAAAAGATAGTAACTTGTCTCACTGTATGACGAGACAATAGGGAGATGGCAGCCACAAACTACGCACGACTTTCTCCTTGTAACAAAAAACGGGATTATATCAGGTTAAATTTAGTCGAATGGCAATAAATTCAGCCACGCCCAAATTGTTGATAAACTGGCTGGGAATTTTGTAGAAATGCAAAGGCACTTGATGACTTGGTGATTGAAAGTGAGGCCATCTCACCAAAAGCTGGTTTACTAGTCCCACTGCTACCCTATACCGGATGATGTTCCTTGTACCTTCAACGAAACATCCATTCACGCAATCTACCCAGCGAGATAATTTTCAGAGGACAAGTATCCGTTCTTCAAGATCCAGGTTTACTGGGGCCAAATTAGTGATGTGACAACGTCTTGTAAACATCTCCGTTCGATTCTGAGTCAGAAGTGGTGACTCACAGTTTTCTCTCTCAAATCAAGCTGTCAGCTGTATGCTCAATGAGTTCTCCCATGTTCGGTCACAAGTGAGACCTCAAGTAATTCGTTCACAAATGGTTCCGGCATACACCATCGTGCATCGAAAGTCAACTCGTCTTCTATGACCACTTCAAAACAATTTCTTCTTCCTCTGCTTATGAGAGGGCGCTTAAACCGTCCCCTTCCAAGACGTGTAAAACTAAGAACATTAGCGCACTGGCTGATTCCAACCGACTTCAGGTACCTTCCTGCATATGTTCTTCGGTGATAAATCTTAGGAAACAGTTCATTTACGGGTGAGTTCTTTTAACTGCATATGTTACGCGATACGTGCAGTGAATCAAGGACAACAAACTGATTCACTGTTTAGTGGTTAAAGTTTTGCAACTGTTGTCAACATAGTTAATGGTCTCATCCAATTCGTCTTTTAGATGTGCCTTCTTGATAACTCCGTGACTGCAATTAACCAACGAGCAGTTAGAGAGGGAAGTTTTACCAGATTTTAGGGGTTACCAATCAACCGAGTTTGTGAAAACTAACCATCGCCCGCATTTGTTTGCGGCGTGCTTATTCAGATGCACGTTTGGGCGAGTTTTTGTCAGAAATAATTAATGGACTCGAGTTTCGCTCTCGTTGAGGCCCGTCGGCGGTGCATATCCTTGTCATGATCGGCAGCTGGACGCAGATCCACGCACTCATGGGGCAAGGGTGATAGTCACAACTTAAGTGACCTTAGATTAACCAAGTCTCAGTTTTATAGTACATGTTCAACCATATGAACGCTGAGGCAACGATGTTGTCACCAGCCCACATCGAGGAAAATCAATGTAATTGTAATGTACACTTCAGCCATTGACCACACATTTAACACCGTCTAGTCAAGCTGAAATCACAAAATCTGTCAAACTTATAGGTATCAAAGAAACAGATTGATACGACGTTGACAGCAAGTTGTAACACTCTACGTTTCCACCACCTCAAGTGGCCTTCCTCAAGAGTGTTGTAATCGAAATCACATCAACAATCTGTTTATCAATAACATGTTTGCCACGATACCCAAACTGTTTGACTTCATTCGTGCTAAATTTGGTGCGGATATTTGGCAAAATATTGATACAGCCTGAAGTTTACATAAGTCTGATGTAAGTTTTCGCATACATCTAGACCTTTCAGCCACTCCCTTTCTTATACAGACGCTTAACTCGAGTTCTACTCTTCTTAAAGCAGGTTACTGGTGCGACGGCGACTTGGAGTTCTGCCAGAGACTAATGCCAACTGACTTGTTCTAAATAGGGTAAACGAAAGCTAACACCTCTTTTGAAACAGGCTGGGTGAACAGTCTTGCTGAAAATTGCGATTAGCGTGAGCGCCGTCCAGTTTATGCGGTCGGGTGTGATGAGAGAGAGAGAGAGAGGAAACTGTGGTAGCCGCGTTAGCTTAATCAAACCGTTCAATAAAGCCGCAAAAGAAAAACGGAACTGGGCCTTTGGTGTTTAAACACCTCGTGCGTATACATAATTAAGCTTGTGGCATCAAGAAATGACATTTGTCACTTGTCGTGCAAGGCTACATTCCACAGTCTTTCCTAATAGTGTGTCTGCCACTCTTCAACAGCACACTTAAGATGGTGATTTTTGATAAGTTCATTGTACTAAAATTTATTACTAACGTTGTTTCATTTGCATCAATCCCTGCATAACAGGATGGACGACGCGGGTGGTCAGCGTGCACGATCACAGCAGAAGGACTGAAACCAGATGAGACAACATTCAAAAGCTCATCAAAAAAGCAGGTTGCTTTGTTGACTCGGTCAACTCGTTCAGAGTGCTGTTGCACAACGGTTACCACCAAATCTACCATACCGTCCGAAGCAGTGCTAAACTGTGTTCGACTTCCTTTAGTGTGTGTGAACGAACTGCCAATCCGGGCAACTCACCCATCACACATACCTGACGTCAGTTATCTACTGGTGTCTCCCAGTTACCGTGGGTTCACTTGTGTGGACAAATAACGAGTCACGGTATTTCCGTCTCGACATCCTAGTGACTGAACCTTTCCGAAGTTTACGTACAACTGTGTTGATTGTCAGCGTCAAGTGCTACAGACATTCAATATCTCACTGTTTTATCAATTAAGTACACGTGAAAAAGTCCACGCCTCTGCAACCGGCGCCAGATGTAAAAACGGCTCGGTTGAGCTGGTTTTAATCAAACTGGAAAACAAAACGATCAATCTTACGTCAGGTCCCCCATAATTCAACATGATCACAAACTCAGCGTTCGTGAATTGTAACCCAGCCTGCCTATCCGCAAGCCTAAAATTACAGCAAGTGTAAAAATTATTTTAAAATCCGGCCTTCGTTGTTTTCACAGTAAATTGCTGGCAAAGTGGGTCGCTATGTTGGACACACTGTGCAAACGGCCCTGTAGAGCAAACTCCAAAATAGAAGGATCACAACAGTGTCTCAGGAGAGGAGAAGATAAATAGGTATTAGTTTCTAAAAATTAATAAACAACTGACATACATTACCTATTCGAAGCACAGTGAAAAACTCAGTCTTTACATTGCACTACACTCGTTCAGCAAAATGAATTGCCATCAAGATGCATTGGAATGTGCTGTTGTTCAGGTTAGACGTGACCTTGACGAGATTACCAGTTAGTACTGAACCTAGCTATACATACTTGAAACTGGTAAACTGTCAGTGGTTCACAGTGTTCCCCAAAAATAGCATATTAATAAGCATTTTGCGGGAGCTGCATGAACTACCGTCACTGAAGATCTCATCTGTCCTAATTAAAAGGCTCTTACGATCATTCCAAAAAGGTTAGAACCAAAGGCACATCCGACTGTGAAAATGGACTGTGTGCATTCGAAAGATCCAGTAGTTTAACTTGGGACAATCGGTAGAAGCAACAGGAAAGGGAGGAAATTACGAGATCAACTGGCATCCACTCGGTTGCATATAAAATGGTGCCGGGTGAAAGTGTATCAATCAAGAATAACCGAAAAGATATATGAGAATACCTCATGAATGTTACAGTGGTTAATGGAACTTGCAGCTCGGTTGTTTGTTTGCAAGGTGTAGGCACCTTGATGCTGTATGTTTGAATATGGACGTAGTGATTTTCACTAGTTAGTTCCCTTCCCGTCCCCTTCTTTTTCCTGCTCTCTTTCTATATAGGGTTTGCTGTTTCTTCATGGTTATGTGGCAGTTAAGCATTAGTGTTAACCACTGATGTATTGCTGTCTACGATGATGATGCTAAGAAAGAACTGATGTTCATTGCGTATCATGAATCTGAGTCTATTTCTCGCCTCCTACAGTAAACATACTTAAAAAAGCTGAACACAGGCGGTTGCGTTTAGGACACTCAATGCAATGTCACGTGAACATTATTCGCCTCAAATCCACATTTCCCGAAGTTTACCCTGTGGTAATATTCAAAGTTTTGTTCGGGTGGTAAAAACCTTGCGTGGTGACAAGGAGGCTTTTAGTTCTAATGACAGTTCGTCCGTACTCCTTGGAGGGACATTGAAGGCAAAGCCAGCCACATGGCTCAACTGTTAATACAGGAAAATTAAGAAGTAACCTTTAGGAGTATTTCACCGAGAGGTCGCGTGTTGATTTCCGCAACTCGCTTGCATGATTCTTTAGTTGCCCAAAACTTTGGGTATCAATTTAGAGCATATGAGGTTTGTAGTCTCACAGTTCGAGCTGGATGCTGTGGCATCCGCCCTAGGCTACCTGGAAAAAATCTTCGTGTTTAGTGATAACCGAAGGACCACAATAATGATCATTTGCTGAAGTTATAACGAATAGCACGTCGCTCTCCAACCAAAATATGCAAACGAATTTGGAGACTCAGTAGAATACACGCCTTTTCTATTCATCTGAATGAGATTAGCGGCTTGTTGTCAAGGTACTTGAAACCTTTAAACTAATCCAACAAGAACACCAATATACATCTGTGCACTGAAATACGCAGGCAAATGGTTGGAGTTTGGTTGGTATGAAAGTAATACCAGAGCTGCCTGCAGCTTCTTAATTCAGAGGAATTTTCCATCCAGTCCCTTTCGAAAATTACACCTAGACTCGAGTTTCGTCATTGTTGCAGCATGTCAACAGTGACTATCCGTGGTAAGATATGGATTTAAACTCCCACCCACTTTCCCAAAGGGCGACCGAATTCCAGTAGTGGGGTCATTTACCGGAGCTTCCTTGATGTCTGTTTTTTATCGCTAGAGGTGATCGGCAACCCCAGCAATAACTGCACGCAAGCATACACGATACTCCAACAATGCAGGTTCGGTTGTACCTAACTTGAATTCAGTGAAACGGTGCCCGACATATTTACCTGACTAGAATGAGGACCGAATCTCGAATCCTCGCTGTAATAATTGTATACACTAGTGGTGAACTGAACTAGAAGCGCAACTCATGTGTTTTGCTTCTTTTGGACAGGAGGTTGACTAAGTGAATTATATGAACACGAAAGCTGTGATCCGTGGTGCTCGCCTTTCATTCAAATGTAGATACTAACGTATTTAGAGGAAATTTGTTCATTTCATGAAATTAGCGTTCCACTTTCTGAACGAAGTAATTTAGTCTGTCTTTGACCGTTCATTGTTTGAAGGACAGAACTTTAGGTTCACATCTGAACCGCTAACAATCCACTGGCCTGAGTAGACATAGCCAACCTGGATTTGCGGGTGAGCATCGTATAAAGTTACATCATCGAAAATTGTTGAGTGTTGTGGCTAAACCATTTTGGTTGCAAACGCAATGATTAGAGATTCGATAATGTCATAGCCACACCAACTGCCGTTGTCTAGCCGGGTTGAAGGTCGGCGTGCAGGTGTGTGTTCCATCACAAGCTCTGTAGATTGAGTCTGGCGACCTAGTCGTCATCGGTTGCTATCCAGCAAAAGGATTTGACGCTTAGTGTCCAGTTTAAATGTTTGCACTTTACAGCAAGATCGTCAAGTGGCTCCGTGGACATGACAACCGCCAAGTTGTATACAGCCCAGTCGTTTGCGCAACAACCGCAACGCAGCTTCCGCCCACTGACTGTGAGCGTGTGCGCGTGTTCGTGCTTTGTGTATGCGCATGTCGATCAGAAATGCAAGTGTTTAGAACAGACTCACAAGTCAGCCTGATCCAATATGAGTACAGGTTGAGACTAAGCGGCGCAATTCAACTATACAGTTTTTGGTAATGTTGTCCGATGTGAAAACAGTTACTTTTGAGCACAAGTGTAAATGTCGTGCTTCGAGAAACTGCAAGCTTCTTGAACATGTCAACCAAGCTTTTGCTATCAAGAATGTGAGAACATGTCCTAACCACATGACACCTGCTAGTGGATATGATAAGACTTCGTTTACTTTCAACATCTATCATCTGTTTTTTCCCTCCCAGGTCAGGAATCAAATGAGTGTTGTGCATCCTTGTAGGCCTCACCGTTGATGGCACGTTCAGTTATTTCGTCGAGTCAAACATCTGTTTCATTAGACCAGCAATCCGTTAAATCGAATGTTTCAGTTGACAGGCTCCAGTATTTCAGTTCCCACCCCAACCCGCGCTCACACAGTGACGTTCATAGTTTTAGATTAGCTGCTACGCTTGATGTGTTAACTGACTATCCCCATCAGTGCTACCTGTAAGGCATATCGCCTACGTACAACGCAATTTATTGGCTTAGCTCCACCTAACTCTCTATTCTGTACATTCACTGTAGCACTCAAAGAACAATCTCGCAACAAGTGTTCAGAATGTGGAAAATTAGGCAGTATAAAATGGATAGTCACCTCAATGTTACGAACGTAAAAACCCGGTTGTCTGAATAGCGTAAAAACAATGTGGCAGTGTGAACAGAAGGCACTTATGAAGTATGTGACACTTGCCAGTGCTCGTTTGGAGTACTGATTCCTGGGACGAAAACCATGTCGACGAAGCATCCACTCTCTTGTGAAAAATACACGTATTTGTTCTGTCAACGATAATGTTGTTACTTTCTTCAGGATATTGACCGAGTGCACCACATATGTCGAATATTCCAACTACTGTTTTTACTAATCTGACTAACCGAACAAGTTCGTCGAGCTCGGCATGGCAACCCATAAATTGCAGAAAACTGGATAACCTGTAGGAACCACGAATAAAGACAAATGCACGGTCTGCGTGGGAAAATCCTTGACTGAACTAATAACCACTGAACGGAGATGTTTGAGGCGATGTTACATTTTTTGAGCATCAAGACCGTCTAGTTAGCAATAGATGACAACTGAAAACCACAAGTCAATACACAGCGCACAAAATGCAAAGTGGTGGCCATTCATCTGGTATGCTGATTAGTGTATGGTCAACTGGAAGGATTCAGACGGCTTTCCTTGAACGCCCAATCAACTATCAGGATCATTTTCCGGCCACATTGGAGGGATTCTTCATAATTGTGATATCCTGGCAAGCAGACGTAAGCAGACTTTGGCTTTCAGATCGTTCCTAGTAGTAGTTACTTGATTTGCCCGTCCTGACTAGCTGAGCGCAAACTACAAATCTTACATGCTCACCATATTTGTTTACGTTAGCTAAGCTTGGGTAGTGTCCAAAAGTCCGAAAAACCACCAAATGCCGTCCCACTTCGATTACTTTATACAAGCCGTGGACTTCAAGTTGCAGAACGGAATCTCGAGCCCATGTCAAGGCAGGCCACGACTAACAATGTATTCAAATGCTAGGATACTAACAAAGTACAGTTCTCTTGGATCACACGGCACAGCCAGATTAAGGGCTACGAAACTGCCCTACGATGCGGTACTCCTAGACAGACAGATGCCATGTACATCACATTGGTCTATTACCTGATTGTTCTTGAAGTCACTTGAACCGAGTAAATTTCAGGCGAATAAAACTGCAATCGCTTTCTCCCTTGAGACGGACACATGTGATGGTAGGTCGATAGGCGAAACATGGGCCTATCGCGGAGCTCACCAGAGCATTCGAATGAGAAATGATGTGCTAATCTTCAGCGGAGACCGATCAGCTTAGTAGTAAAACATGAAGACAAGAGCCTCTTTTTTAACAAACTGATACTGAGCTCGCTTATTTCAGGGGTCGTTCTTATTAGAGCCGATCAGTGATGCCTATCCCTGACATATCTAAGCGTTCAACTACGTATTCACGATGGACCGTAGACGAACTATTTTTAAATAATAGTTAGGTCTAACCTAGTGTATGGTCAGTGGCGTAGTGGTCAGCACGGCTGCCTGCTGATACCACAGATCCGATTCCAAATTCTGGTAATGTCATGCATATGCCATGCTGATGAGTAGTAAAATGAGCAAAAACCGGTTGAGTAACAATTTCTTCAAAAAGATTGCAAATGTTATCTGAGTATGAAAGTGGTGCGCAGCACGGAGCATTGTTCAACTTGTACTCATCTGACAGAGTATTGCTGACTGATTTTAATCGCGTTATTCGTTTCTCGTCCAGCCGTGTTCGACCTTCGGAGTGTGGAATCCGGTTGAGTAAAACTCGAGGGTTCACATAGGCTATTGTAAAACTTAGTAAGTAAAAGTCTGTAAATAGGATGAAAGCCAACCGAGGGATCGGTAAATGAACATTAATAACCATACTTAAATATGTAGCCTGTTGAAAATAAAGACCGTGGAATGACAGAGACTAGCAGTTTCAGCAGGTTACCGACCAAGATTGCAAACGGCCACACTTTATGAACAGTCAGATATACTAGGTGCTTTTTGCAGCTAAAATCTACTAACTCCACTGATCACTATGCATTAAAGCTGGTAGTCACATCTATTTGGTTGCTTCACACGGGGTGGACGAAGATGGTGTCAGCCGTTATCGTGCAACTTGTTTTCTCAGTACGATTATGTTCAGACCACAGTGATTATCGAATCGGTGAATGCAGATTCAAGTTTATCACTGAGTTAATTGTGGCCTATGAACCCAATAATGCCATCTGAGATTGTTTGATAACTAGAGTGTTCCTATGACAATCGAACGCGTCAAGACGACGGTCATAAAAATGGGATTTTATAAGATACATGCACAAACTACTGCGTCTTTATCGCCTCAAATATGAATCAACTAAGGGTCCAGGTAAACGAATAACGAACAACCAAAGTGCTACGGAAGATCTTCACAAAGTGACCGAAAACGTCCATAATGTTAGCATAGCAAAGCAGTTGGGTCCAGATGGTGATGAGAAGGATTAAAATCACGGATTTCGGAAAAGTTTACGAATTTCGCAAACATAACTATAGACAAGATGAAAATCGAAGGTAGATGTAAAACATTTATGGATAACCCGTTCCAAATGTTTGCATTAGCAGAAAGCCAATGCTGTAGAGAAGGGCGATATGTTTTCTGCAACCAAACCCAACAGTATCTGGCCATTTACTGGTATACCAAACGTACTAAACAAACCGTGGCAAACAACTTAATCGTTTGAACCATCATGGTGGCTTCCGGTGTGTGTCGAAATTTCCAAGTGTCGCTGAATTTATCTGAGATCTACATTGGGAATTCTCGTTTATTTCCTAAATATAATGATGATTCCGATCCAGTGAAAATGGAGTGGTTTTGAAAATGCAGCTACTTATCATGGGGCCAAACAACAACACTGTTTCGGTTCCACAGGATTCATCTTAATTCAGGTTTCTACCAGGAGCGGTTAACCTTCTACTAACAGAATACTCTTCGCAACGAAATGCCTGTATGTTACTTTGTCTGACAATCATTCTGCCCGCCCTTCACGACTACTGTTTTTAGTAGTGTAAAGTTTGTCCTTTATCCTACGATCCTCAGAGGCTTTAAGATCTCAAGACCCTGTTTATTGATTTGTCAAAGACTGTAGTGTTGGTTTGTGTTTGCTGGTTAAGTTATCGCATTATTACTGAAGTAGCTTAATCAGTTTTTTTGAAATCATTTAATGTTTCCCGTAAACCGGTGACCAATGTTATAATTTCTACGTCTTTAAGCTCACACAAGAAAATCGCTGAGGTAACATACAACTCTGCCCTTCTCTTTTACCTGAATGGGTTGCATCCATTTTGACCTTATAGCACGACAAAGTAACTGTTCTATTTCTGGTGGCAGTTTAGTTATTACTTAGCTCACACCTGAAGTGCTCGGCTGAGGTTCACTAGTGAAAACGTTTATACATCACTCAATACTACTGCTCCGGTAATTATTTAAGTGGGAACCACGCAAGTACAACGATGATCAACTCCACATTTTTGTTAAAACTGTTTACAGTTAAATAAGTCACCTGTGAATGAATTGACAGTGTGTTAATTTTCACGTTTTTATTGAAAACTGCCGCCGGTACTTATTTGAAGGGGGTGTCATACCCTGCATGTTTAGTTAAATACGGCTTAATTGAAGATTACGCACACTTAGGTCGGAAGCAGTTGTTCTTCTGCCTGTGGCAAACCTTGCGGGTAATTTTTTTTGTATTTAGCATAAGGGTTCTGTAGGGAATCTTTTGTTCCCGGATAGGCAGTATAATTGTTTTAAAGTCTTTCGTTTAGTCTAATATAACAGAAGTTTTTTGGTACCCACGGAGGTTGTGTACGGAAGACAATCTGTTGATAAAAGGAAGCGCACTGACATATACTACACGGGTAATTCCTGCAGTTAACTAGTAGACACAATAGCGCCATGTAAAAAAAGTGAATACCAACAGTAGCATAGGAAACAGTTTACTTAGAACTCCATCTTCTAGGCAAGTGCTTGTCTATATTGAAAAATAATCGTGTAACAACTGCGGAATCCAGAACCGATAACGTTGCTGAAGTATGTTGAATGCAGCTGACTGGTCTTACCAACCTCATTGTCTACAGTTGTCACAAACCATTGTTTATACAAATATTAGTATGACTGTATTATGGGCTACATACGGAAGACAAGCCAACGACAACCTGCCCTTGCCAACAAGCATGTTCCCAAAGGTCTGGAACTGCCAGTGTAAACGTCAGCCGCTTGTCTAGATTATGGTCGGCAACATCGCCAGTAGCAAAGCATACAGTCTAAAAGGGCAGTGAGTCAACGATCTTAGGCATTCTCAGTGATCTTTTGGAGAAATCAGAAACATCCCCCAGAGTTACTGAATCAAAAAAGACACTCCTGTGAGTTAAAAACAAATTCGTGTGATTATTGCTGCTGTTTTTGTATTGATGTTTTCTGTGGTTTCATTTCACTCGTCACCTGTCTATTCCCTTAAGCCACAAATTTCTCTTTGTGGAACTGCATTTCGATTTGTAAACTTAGCAACATCTGCACTTACGATCAGCATGTACAAAGCATCGTCTTAGCGAATGGCAAGTGGTTTTCTTCTCCTCAATCTTTCATTTTAGCTCCTTGAGGAGATGAAATGTCTTGGGTATCTCCTTAAATGGCTAATTTGCCCCAATCGCTAGCGCGTGATTCAACATGAATTACTGATCACTAATTTTGTGTTGATTTCATGTGCTCGATTACTCTCTTTACATTGACTAGCCTTAGTCACCGTTTGCAACAGTTTTAATTGCGTCATAGTTATATGAGTGAAAAATATACTTATTTTTTCGGACGTCTTAATGGAACACATTATCAGTGTACGTAATATCACACAACTACTAGTGAGCTTGAACGAATTGCACATATGTATATACATATATATATATATATATAGAGAGAGAGAGAGAGAGAGAGAAAGAAAGAAAACTTCGGGTGATACGTAAACGCAACCTTCCCGCTCACTCGATGACTAAGGGCGAAAGAGGAAACCATATTTAAGAAAATCCGAGGCAAATTGGGTGATTCTTCGGAATAACTGCATTGTGTGATTTCGTGTATATTGGAAATTGCGTGCCATAGCGTAGTCAACTGAAAGCATGAAAAACGGGACGCAACCAATCACTTGCGTCGACGTGACTTGTACGTCATGCTTAATATCCACTGTAATAGCCTGTGGCTATCCTTGGTGCACATTCATTTGGTTCCCACAGTTTGAGGGAGCTCATAAGCATTTCGACCTTAGGTAGAGTCTTAGGTCACTAAACCGTAACAACTCCTGATTCGAAGCGCAATTTATATGCCTCACAAAAATCCGTATCACCCATGGACGTCGTGTCACGGTCAAGACCCTGGTTGACTACTGGTTTTTCTATGTCCGATCGTGGTTAAATGGGAATCTGAACAGATAACTTACGGAGTTCTAATATGCAGGAGTGTTACTCAGCCACCAGTCGGCGCTGTGTTAATCAAATATCTTCCTCAACGGGCAGTAACTTGAATTGAAAGTGTTTATGAACTGTCGGCCGGATCGCAAACACGCAGTAAATCGCGCGCTAACAAAGACGAAGCAAGCAACTGGATGGGTGCTTCGGCAAACCCCTTGAAAGAGCTTAGGCTAGCTGTTTGTCCAACAAACTGCTGATTTGCATATTTTAACCCTGCATTACTATACAATATTAAAACGATAAATAAACAAACTTTTGAACAGAAAGTTATTCGGAGATTATACCGGATTACACCATCGGTTCATACATGCCAACCACGCGTTATCGTCCACCCTCACTTCAGTCCCACGACAATGGTTCACATCAGAATAGAAGAGTGTGTACCGTCGTCATATAGTGAGCGGACCGGGACCAAGCCCGTAATCATGATGCGTAGGGGAGTTTGAATTCAATTCTGATTTCGCCGTCAAATCAGAGAAGAAATGTTAATACGCTTATGAAACTAATTATGTAAGCAGTATGTCTGACGACCTTCATTTTCAATCACAATACCTATGGCGATTATTTCATTATGTATATGTATGACTGTGTCTGTGCGCGTGGAACCATTTCTTTGTAATATGGGTCCTAGAGATGTGCTAGGTAACCACCATTGGTGACTGGACTACAAAACCCTCTCCTCAGACGTGTTCCTCGTGTTTATACTATTATGTGTGCATGTGTATGTGTGGAACCGGAAGAGGTTCAGAACAAGCCATTTGTAGTGACGTTTGTCTAAACGTCGTTTGAGTGTGGTCGATGAGACAAGCTAATCAGAGAACGGATGCCGCCAATCGTGTGTGTGTGTTACGATGTCCTTTAGTCCAAACAAAAGGGCAAGCACCTAGTACCAGGTTTTCGCTGTCCGAAAATATACCGACTAATCCATTATGAAAGGGGATTCATTTAATCTGATATGTAAATTATATTTGTATATGTAGAGGACATAGGCCAGTGAAATGCTTCTAAGATAAGGTAAACCAGATCACTCACATTTTGTCTATATTTGCTTACTTCATTGGAGCTGAAAAGTATGCGTTGGTGTGGGTAGTAGTAAACCACTATCCAGTGAGTGCTTCTATAATGTTCTAAGTCTTGGTAAACAAGCATTTTGATCTCCTTTATCCGTTGTAATGCATCCTTCAACCTTCCACCAGTTATCAGGTTCCAAGCATGGTAACTGACTAAACACTTCAGAACTGATGAGTCTCGATGCTAATCTTGCGCGAGCCCTGGTAACCTCCAGAGGGGTAGCCTGTCCAGTTAGCATTCTCTTTCCATCTGCTAACATCTGTTATGATCACATCGACAGGAACGGAGGTGATTTCACCCCCTTGCTTTGCGCTCAGCTGCAGTTGCTAATCCGAGGGTTAAAAAATTCCCACGCTACGCAGGCGGGAAACAATCTGTGCAGGATGAACCAGAATCGTTTATAGAATAACAGTTTGGGCAAGCATAGAATACCTGCTGTGTTAAGCTGGCTAATGAGGCTACCGTTACGTGTTCGTCAACACTTGGGATGCGCCGAAAGATTAATCGGATAATTGACTCCTGTTCGGTTGATCTGGTTGCCTGGTGGTGACTGTGCTGAGTGGCTGGGTTGCAGAAGTTCAACGGGGCAGGTGTTTTAAAATAATTTTAAACAGCCCTATTGCCAAATTTCTCCTCCTTTCGGTAGAATGATTAAACCAGGTTAAAATATGTGAAGAAAGTATTCCATTCGTCCACAACACTTGCACGATTTCTATGTGGTTCCCGATCGAACTGCCTTGTCTAAATATCGTCTTTTAAATGACCGGATAAAACTAAAACATTTAACGACTTCCGAAGTTTTGTTGTTTTGACGATTATCCTGTAAAAATTAACCTTTAGTTCCATAAAAATGTTTGAGCGGCTAAAGCTGTACTCTCTGCCGGTCAGTTATGCTACTCCTAAAGAAACGCCCCCCTTGATAGCAAACAGGTTGTTCACTTATATCACAGTTCAGTTACAGTGATTTGTTCGTAAAAACTCACTTTCGACGTTTGTCAACAAATATTGTACGAGGATCACACGGACCTCAGCGCTACAATTAATTGTGAAGGTGCGAAAAAACCCAAGGTTCTAACTATATCTGATACACCCAAGTTAAAAAAAATGCAACAACGCAAACCTAACAATTCTAATGTTAAGAAAAATTGGTTTTATCTGGATAGCCAAAATCATCAGCCATCAGGATCGCAAGGTATAAGCTTCAAAACCTGTGTGAATTGTCGATGCGTTGTTCAACCGCGAAATATGTTGCGATCCACTGTTTGCCTGTAGCCGACTCTCGGGACAATGATTGAAACTTGTTACCCAGTGACTGAGCTGGACGCACGGAATGACCACCAACCCGAAACGTTGTACTGAAACCAAACAAGTTTATCACAGCAATAATGTCTGTTTTGAGTCTAAGACTTCGAGACCCCCCAGAGATTTTTAAACTAAGGACTTAAAAACGGTATTTGTCAGCAGTCCTTAGCCCCACACCAATTAGAGTCGTATACGGTGGATTAGAAATTGTATGGTGTACAGAGCAAATCACTGTCAATCGTCATACAGTCATCAGTGTTTTCAGCGATATTTAATTCCTTATCAGGTAGAAAGTTCAAACCTGGGAGTGAATGAGATGCCATATTGGAAGGCAGTTGGTTTGCCAGATCCTCAAGCGATCAGGGATTTGGGCTGACGAGTTGGCGTTTCCTTGAGTACACCACATGTGACCTTCATAACATTCTGAACTACTATTGTACTGCTTCTGACCAGAATAACCCGTCTGATTAGTTGGGGAGTATTAGGGAATTTTAAGTGATATATGTTGAATATCACCCATTATTGACCACAGATGTCATACTCTCACAGACTTTCTTGCCAGCCGCTATCGAACAGAAGCACTTTACTCGAGTTTTGCTCTTGTTAGCAGTGCATACTCGTTGAAGAGTGTATGGAACTACCAAACCTTCAGTCGTCTGTGAGTACTGTTCGAGTTATTTAAATCGAAATACCCTACTATTCATCGCTAATAAATAAGTATAACGATTTCTGTGGTTGGAGAAAAGTCCTAGTCGTGGGGTCATCTGTTAAAGTTACCCTGTCGCTCAACATATCTCCTTTCGAGACGATCGGACAACCTGAGAATTCCTCAGTGGCTAATTTGGTTGAATGTTCGCGTAAGAGTAGCCTGGTATGCCTAATATGAAGTCAAGTAAGCACTGGTCGATCCACTGAAGCATAGTATGAGTTCGTTTCTCGGTCGCTACAACGGTACTCACTACGGGCGGTCCCTAACATGAACGGAAATTGGGTATAGTGTCTGAATAACCTACATGAAAGAAAAGTGAAGCACTGAAGGAATCGCTTGTAGAGTGTATGCGTGATAGTTTTCACCTCGTGAATGGGTGAACCGGACAAAGTAAATCACAGTGAACTTAGTGGATATTCGGTTTGGGCGCTGACAAATGTTGTTTTTCTCCTCAGTTCTTAATGTTAGCGGGGTATTATCATCTTCTAGTAAGACGACTCAGTTCATACATTATGTGACACAATGGCATTGCCAACTCAGCCAGGGCTTGGGGTTTCTAACTGGAAGGTCCGCAGCCCCAATTTCAACCCATTGATAGCGTGTAGGACTCAATAACCTGGCAATCACACCAGCATACGAAGTGCGTTTAATCTATGTGTCCAGAAGCTTAAAGAGAATAGTGGGAGCACATTTTATTTATCACCTAAGGAATCGCATCAACTAGGAACGCACTGCAATTTCGTTTCAGCTAC
Source organism: Paragonimus westermani (assembly GCA_008508345.1). Classification (NCBI taxonomy): domain Eukaryota; kingdom Metazoa; phylum Platyhelminthes; class Trematoda; order Plagiorchiida; family Troglotrematidae; genus Paragonimus; species Paragonimus westermani. Next base: position 262,323 of record QNGE01000039.1, on the reverse strand, counting down.
ACTTCTATTTATCTTGTGTTTACTATCCACTCCATAGAGACTTTTGAACAGTATTCATCTCATTACTTCCTAATGCCTTCTGTTTCTTTTTTTATGGCGAACGCTTACTATTGACCTAACAGTACAGAATATGTTATTGAAGAATCACAATTTCCCTACAGTTTCGCCGTTGGGTGTTTGTCTTAATTGCGCTTGAGCACATATCTTTATAGATCCTTTCACTGTGATATCTTTTCAGCCTTCACGGCGAATGAATGGTCCATCTGTAAGAAGACTGACCACTATTGAGCTCGTAATAGTACAGGGGTAGTTACGTTTACTTCCAAACGTACGAATGTGGGTATCAGTTTCATTTTTGCCGTCAATTTCTGCCGTCCATGTTTCGATAGCTTGACAGTTTTTTCGGCATGCACGCTGCATCAAGTCCCTATTTCGCATACCGAGAAACGCAACGTGGTGTGAAAACTGAAACTTAACTTGGTTATTTCCCTCCAACGAACTAGTTCAATGATGACTTTGGTGTTGTTCTACTCGCTGTGACATGCGCTTACCCCTTAGGAACAAAATTCACTTTCTCCCGCTCACAAAGCAGTCTATAGTTCGGAGTTTGGCTTCCTTTGAAACCACACACGGTGAACAACACCCTTGATTGGTTCAGACGATAGGACACTGGGAACACTACTTTAACTTCGGAAGGTGACGTAAGATAACGAGTGTGCTGTATTCGTTCACTGAGTTAGGCTAAGATATACGTATAACTTCATAAGATTTTGGGCTTTTGCTCGTACGTTTGTCTACACATTGTCCGTGTGCCGTAGGTCACTGTTCCTCAGAAAGCGCTCTCCTCTACTGACGGTTTCATAGTTTAATTTTATGATGTTTGCAAACAGAAAAGGAACCACCAATCTAAGGATAGGACCAAATTTTCATTGTGGGAAAATCAGAGAGTCAGATGATGCATAGAAATTCGATTCATCGAGCTGTGAAACAAAGGAAAATCACTTAGACAGAGCGCTCGGCCGCAATTCTGATGCGTCTCTCTTAGGCATTTCTGTCTTCATTCTATACTCCATTCAGAGCAATTCGACCAATGGAATTTCGTCCATTTTCATTTTAACGTGTCCAAGTGTACGCATCTGAAGCGCATGCCATTAGCATGCATTAAACCGCCAAAATGACTGTTCGGTTATTTGTTGTATTGTTGCATAAGCTTCCTGTGATTAAACCAACTGACCATCGACAAAACTACAGCCGAATCTAACCAGATGTGGTCGTGTCCTTCAAACTGGAGATTCAGCCTCGTGCTCCCAACAGACTGTACTTTTACAAGTATGTCTGTTGTTACTGCTGTCCCTGTTGTCTGACGACTGACTGTCCGTCTGATTGACCGATGTTGCTAATGTGGAGGATGATGATGACTATGGCAGTGACGAGTGCATATACGAGGCATCTAAGTCTGTTCTGTTTCCCCATTCGAGCGAATGCACCGCTTGTGAAAGCTTCTACTGCGTACAACCCCACAGTCGGAGAGACTGCCACTGTTGCCAGCTGCTGGTCAACGAAATTCAATTACCTACTGCTATTACCGGGTCACACAACACCGGTCACCATGCGGTGCCTGACTGTGTTAGTGTTTTTGTGCCCCAAGTGTGTTGAAACACTACATTCGTGTCTGACCAGTCAATGCTTCGTAGCCGAGTCAAGATGAAGCGGAAGGAAATCAGAGACACCATTCAAACTCAGGCAAGCACACCGGCTAACCAACTGGACAAAAGGACTGGAAGTTGCCTACGACGATCGTGATGGTTGTGGTTTAATGAATTAGAGAGAATAGGATTCCAGTAAATCTCTTCATAAGACTGGGCAGGTAGGTTGACCGGATGATCGCACGTAGACAAAACCAACCATGATTCATACTCTTCCGGTCGAGTCACTTCAATCAGTTGCTTGTATACCTTGGACTGTAAACAATCATCATGCAAGCAATCATTTTCTCAGCAGACAGCATTTGATTAAGTGACTTGCTCCCTTTCAACATTAACTCTTTCACAAGAAACCAACGATCGCTAAGAAGCCTCGTTAACTCAGTCACATAGGAACCGTGTGTACGAACAGTGATACATACGGATTTCAACAAGAACTTGATTGAAAACGTAAACACTTGGATCTACATTTAGGAAAACTTGGATGGACAGAATGGTCAGAATAAGGCAATATCGTGGAAGCAGAAAACTTACGCATGTTGAGTTATTGGAACAAAATACTGTTGCTGTTAAACAAATGTCATACCACTCCTAACAGAAGTCTGAGGCTTTCAGTCAGAAATCTAGTAAAAGCCATTAGAGAACAATACAACCAGTGGGGGAGTAAGCGTGCATCTACAAACCGGAGGATAATCCTACACGGTGTCGAATCTGACCTTAGAATTTAAACACATGCATTTTCTATCCCGGATAAAAACTTTGTTAGCAAGAAGAGATTAAGCTTATTTGTAGTTGCACGTAGCGCACGACTACTTATCAGCTTGGGAACTAGGAAGATACATGTTTTCACTTTATACTAGGTGGCAATCTTCATCAGGCTGCTGGTAGGTCCTTCCCTTAGACGGGCTAATAAAACATCAGTACGTTCGGAGGTACTGATCGACAGTGTGAGATCAACTAGCTGAATCGGTAAGATCATTTTGTAGGGTGAGAGAGAAGAATATCTTCGATGGTTGAACGTCACCTGCAAACTTTAACACAATCAGGTATTTGAGACCAGGTATAAGTGCACAATCAATGGCCAGTGAGGAAGACTGGTAGCCACTTAGGCCTGTAAACTTGGGATATTTCGAAAAACGATCACTTAACAATATTAGGAGAGCTGTTTAAATATAATATCCCTTGAAAAGAAGACACGACATTTTCCTACTGGTGCAATTAAGAACACTGATGTAACCAAGGAAGCGGAGATGGAATATTCTGAGTTTGGTAGTGAGGGATGACAAAATTTAGTAAGCTATTTAAGACAATGCGTCAGACGTTGGCCGGAACTGAAAATACATAAAGTGATGGTTCCGTGTGTTCATTCCTTGATATCAGAGGTTCAAGGATGACTTTTTCATAAACTTGACATCATTCAACCGCGTTCCAACTGGACACGAGGAGCTCCTTGACTGTTGTGAACGGACTTTATCGTGAAGTTAATCAGGCGGACGATGACTAGGTTAAGTGACGGACAAGTCACAGCTTCGTTTGGATTAGGAACATCCGCTCACTCTATGTCTTTTCAACAAACAGGGACACTGTGGACCGAATTTCTTTAGTGCGGATCATGGATTCCACCAACTGGTCCATGTGAAAGTCAGTTAAGCAAACTTCTGCAAATTCCATATCGAAATAAGCTACCAAAATTGATTAACGTTAAACAGTTTATCGTATTTACCATTAAGCAGAAAACTCCACACTCTTAATATGATTATGCCTTTCGCCAATGCACACACACACACACAATTTCCACGCTTTGTATTGATGTGTACTACTAGTCACTGTCAGCAGTACGGACCATTACGAGGTTTGCAAGAATGAAATATTTGCTAAGTCTTCGTAATATCTGACAAACACAATGCCTTTCGTTCCAGTTCCCTTGCGACGGCGGATCTGATAAGAGTAATGGGTGCAGTAGGTGCAACAAGCTAAACTACTTTGCTGGACCAGTTTTGAATAAAACCGGTGATAACTGGCTACAAGTAACATTCGCAGGGTATTAGCAGTTAAAATTGGCTAAGTAATAGTGGTCACGAGCTGAAATCAATAAAAGCATTCAAATTAAGATCAGATTACCAGAACCGTGGAGATAGTATTTTTCAGATTGCCCATTTCGTTTGTCACATATCACTCCCATTGCGATAGTCCTTCGTCAAAGCACTCAACTTCTTAAAGTCTTAGCCATTAAAATTGATCAAAACTGATGCAGATGTTTAACATTTCGTTTCCCAGATAGACTAGTTAATTCATAAATTTATTTGGACGCATAATGTGCTCACCGGGGAACTTAACGATGGCGGGCGCAAATTTGGAAACGTTATTTAAATGCTACTCCTCCTGGTAATACTGGGTTTACTGTCATTAGACAAACTGGGTCAGGCGTGAACCTGATACCGTCAGGTTGCATCAACTTTGACTGAAGCAGTCTAACTAGCCAAGGTATTTCTGGACGACGACGTACCAGGCGCTGTTATCACTTGCCATCTAGCGTTCTCACAGACTAAACTTCCTAATGTTCAAGCTAATGCATGCCACTAACGCATATCTGAACGATTGTTGTAAAATCCGGCTCAAACTCTTTGCAAGTAGGGATATCAACATCGATTCAAACTCTGGATCTGCTTTCTCTGTTCGGTATGTCCACGCCAAAGTAATATTCATACGTGTCAGGTAACAATCTGAGAAACAATCCTTCTTGATACTTATCCTCAAACCGATACTCCACAACCGACTTCATCTTTAATCATCACTCAGTTATAGTCCGAATTTAGGGTCGAAACGGCTATCATTCATGTTCTTACCTACTCGGCCAACAGTCTAACTCCCCTATTCAGGCTACTTTTACCTAATAAGTCCAAACAAGGACAAAACCGGTCGTGGAGGGTCGGTTTGAAGGTGAGTATCAGGAAGCACTGTAAACACCATTTCGAGCCCTTACATATATGGCTGATACAGACTGACAGTCTGAGGTGGGCTGAGTCCATTCACACTAACGAGGTGAAAACAAGCTGTAACTCAATCTGAGAAATACTTTGCTCCACTATCACACATTCCAGTAGTCATAGTGGATAGGGAGGTCGGAGGTATCAATTCGATATATTTGTCAAAACTGTCTGGTAATCCTGATAGTGTCAACATGCACAACTACTCACCTGTTACGGATGTATGGTAAGCGTTACCCAATCTGATGAGTAGTCGGGGATTTGGTTTATTTTCAAGTTGACCATCACTCACATTTGATCGCAGCGTTCGCATTCAGATAGACTTTCCAGCCAGCCTCTTTCAAAAAGAAGCACTAGACTCGAGTTTCGCTCTCATTAGAGCTCGTCAGTAGTGCATATCCTTGCCACGGCCGGGATTTGAACTGCGGACATTCCGATCATGAGGCAACCGTGTTAACCACTGCGCCATTGACCTCACATTAGGCACGACCGAATTATCAAATCTGAACGCTCAACCACTCTCGCTCGTGAGCAATGATTGTCACCGTACCACATCCCCCACATCAGATGGAAACAGTCTTGTAGACTAAAGAGAATTTCACAATAAATCAGCACAGACTACAATGAAGCAAGGAACCATTAATTGAGAGTTAGCCTTGAAACAGAAATTTTGAACAATATTATGCGAAGTTCACTGGAGGTAACTGATCTAGTATAATTGCAGACACCACTCTCTCAGGATATAACTGTTTTGTTAATCACTAGCGCGCAAGCAACTTCAAGTTGACTATATTAATCCTACCCACTGAGAAGAACTAAACTTTAACAAGCGTCACCACTACGGATGACCAGTTGCCTCACTCTCATTAAGTTGGATTAAATTCCACAAAACGCTTTGTGTGTAAGCGCTCTCAGAGCTCGACAATTTGAACGTTGACAACGCAGTGTCAATCAAAGCACCGCCTTCATGTATGCATACGTATGACCGTCTATGCACGGCTGACGTCACCTAGTTTGGTGGCCGAAACTTCCCTAAGATAACTGAAAAGCTCATTTAAGTCCTTCATCTTGGGTTCCTTTCTACATTAGCACTTCCAGCCATTGTCCAATCCTTTTGTTGACAAGTCTTAATACTGCAGCGATCAGCTTCTCGAGCAAATCGAATCGAAGTCACAGTAGTAATTATGGTAACCGATTTGCGTCCCAAACTCTTGGGCGTTCTACCATGAACACTCATATTTCAGTTGACTTCGTGTGGTTTATCCTATTTCTGTCATGAAGTATGGATGCGCAGCCAGACGTGTTTGTTGAACAGTGCCCACGCTTGCGTATGACTGTCGCACACACGTATTTTATAGCCCCCTCATAAAGAACGGAACTTTAGACCAGCCAATATTAGTCGATTCTAGTTGTACCGAAATAAGTCTGCAATGCTTCATTTCTCACAGTTCCGGCTATCAAAGTTTATTTTGTGGTAAAACTCAGCAATCACCTCTATCTTTTAGTTGTCATTGTCCATTAAGTGGAACAGCACGATTCCGCTGCACTCGTCACGACATTGTAAAGTGGGCTATCATAGTGTATAATTCCACTGTAACGGTTTGTGCTTTGATTTATAAACGTCCGTCTGGTTCTTAAGCAGGTTCACATCCCACTTCTCTTATCAGGAAGATTGCACCGTCCTACAGTATCCATAAAATGTGTTTCTTGCGGTATATCAACCTGTGTTTCGAGCTTGTTCGCTTAGGGGACATCTACCAACCCATCGTAGAACCATCCACCAACCCAGCTGGATCAGATGAATCATCACTCCAATGTGAAAAGCCATGTCTTGTTGGTCAAGGTCAAACTAAATGAATTGAACGGTCTGGCGGTGCAAGTTTGCAGTCCCTGATCAATGAACTACCTGTGATCCTGATTTCCCAAAAACCTTTAGGAATTTTGAGACCTTCCCGGTTTGCCGTGCCGCTCAGCTGTTTCTTTTTGCAAAGCACTACGAACTCTCACTGGGTTCACTATGTTTGCACTCCCAAGTTAATTGTACTTTAACTTTTTATCGCATACCTTTCGTTGGTGAAATGTTTGAGCACTGTACTATATGATGCATGATGTACAAGCTCCTCTTTAGTCTGACTGGGAAAGGTAAGTACAGCGTTAACGGTTACAGTGACTGCGGTCGTGAAGTGTCCTGCTGAGATGGAACACTACATACAATATCATTTAGAACACCAGGAGTCTTTGTCACTGCAAACTGATAATCAAAGGCTGGCTACGACTATCCGTGAAGGTGGAATAGTAGCGGGTCGAGTCGTTTCGAACAATAAAGCTTGCAACTGCACTGCTTTCCCAGACATGTCCATCTTTATTGTAATACACACACAGATAGCTGATAATGGAGTCCCTTTGATCGTACTGTTCTGATCGCAGTGGTCTGTTTCTCAGGTGCTCTCGTTTTTACATATTTAAGCGGCACGATCGCTCACATCAAAAAAGGAAACACATTAGGAAGCGAATTCATGAACTTTCGACGGAGGTATTCATTGCCAACATGATTGTTTTTCGGATGGCGTGACACACTACATGGTCACTCCAGCGATTTTTACATCTGACCGCAATCTCCGTTCCTCGGGAATGTTATCGTACATGTTTCGCTGAGTACTGGTGTTTAGACTTGAAACACTGACCTGGTTGCTGAATCTGAAGATCGTTTCTTTGTTCTGTATAGTCGTTACAGATATGGCGAAGAACATCCATCTACACGAATATAATTTGCACAAGTTGAACACCATTCAAAAGTGCTCGCAGCTTTCCGACTTCTATAGATGCCCCAGTCATACCCCTACAAACAGAGTCATTGCATTAGGAGTGCCGCTCTTGTTGTGGTATGTGCACATGATACCTCAGTAGTACCTAATGTGAAGTCAGTGGCACTTTTGTCAACACGGTTATTTCTTGAAACAGTGGTCGTAGCTTAAACTTCTATCATGATAAATGTGTGCACTACCGACGAGCTTCTTCCTGCAATGCACTCGAGTACACTGTCTGCCTTCGAAGAGAGATACCTGAAAAGCCCGTGGAAACCCAGAAGATGCAAGGTATTGAGACTGATGTCCAATTTATATTAATCTCTGTCCCCTTGGTCTTATCGATGACACGGTTTTCGTATCCGGTCAGCGAGTATGGAACTAATAGTCGAGTTTTCGTCTGAGTGGGTTGGGGCTTGAAAAAGGAGGATTTCGTTGAAGACAGCATTTATTTCAAGGGAGCAATCTTTCATGTATTTACCACTGCGGTCCTAAGAAAGAATTTTGGGAGGTGCTCAAAATTTTTGACGTCCTTGTTTTGAAAAGCTATTCAGTAGTAGAGCTGTTTATACTTCAGATTCCGTTTTACAGTATAATTGTATGCCAATTACAGACACTTAATTTCAAACCATTCATTCACTATAGTTGATTTATTCTTTTGCTCGATTTCATCAGGTAGAAAGTTATTGGAAACCAGATGTGAATCGACGCCTTTTGCATTATGACCTTGGCTTGTACTCACTGGCCGTCGGTGTAGCTAACCAACCTGAATTTGACCTGCTGGCTTCCAGCGGAATTATTATCATCAAAGGGATCCAAGTGATCTAAGTACTGAGTTAGAAAAACATTGGTTCTATGTTCTAGTATCGTTTTAATCATCCCCACTGGGTCTTTCCAAACAGAGATGAAACCACTCATGAAGTAGAGTGGCGTTTTAATAATGTGCAGCATGAAAGATCTATCCCAGTCTGTTTCCACTCATCAGTGGTTGACGGTAATGAGAATCTGCAATGGTTTTGGTGGAAAATCTGGAATTATTTTGCCCATCCAGCCAGTTGCCTATAAAACAAATGGCCTAGTGAAAAGTGACTTCGTTTTTAATACGACAACTGCGCGCTTTAAAACAGTGATTATGTAACTGCTAACGAATACGTCGTATTTAACCTATCTTTGACAGTTTATGCTGACTCACCCTAGTCACTGTTTTCAAATTCAATGTGTTATAATTAGCTCGATGATCAAACACAGAAAACAAGTCTTGTTCGCTACCCTGTCGTTCTCTTGACTTCAATGGGTATTTTCGAACGAACATGATAATTGCTTGTTCAAACCACGTTCAGCCAGTCTATCTCCACTTGAAGAAATCAAACATAGCTGTAAACGGTGTTAGAATATCGACTTGAGGAATATATAAAAAATTTTGAGCAACCATTGTTTCTTTCATTTAAGCTTATGCTGCTATGTAAAATGGTCACCTGCATGATTTCTGGTTAATTCCATATTTCGTAGTACGGTTTCCTTGTTGTTATTTAACCATTCCTCATTATCTGTTATTCCGTGACTGTCGTTGCTTGGCTCTTGGTCACCCACGTTTAGCCGTTTCTACTAGTGTTCTTCAGTATTTGACTGACAGTTTCAACCCATGGTCATTATACGAAAGCCAATTCTGATTTTTACTTACAGTGTTAACCAACCAATAGGCTTAGTTTGGAATGGAACACAAACGCAGGGGTAAACAACTGGAACGTGTACTGCGCCTACTCTAGTGCACCATTAAAGTTGTGTCCAACACTGATTAGCCGCATTAAAATCATCGTTAAGTCACTACTGTATTTGCTTACACTTGTTCCTGAATTAACGTGTTCAATTTAACGCGTATGTTGCCAAGTTAATTAACTTTATTAAATGTAGTCGGTAAGCGAAAATAATTCACCATTTGTACCTTTTGCCTTACAATTCAGTGGTTGAACCGACGAAAGACCATCGTTATCTGCTAGCCCATTCAATAACATGTTGTGTGACTTCAGTACAGTGTCAGTAATACTGGTGTAGACGCCATCCATTAACTAACACATACGTTTCCTTGACCATTGTTTGACAGCGTCACTGCAAGATCGCACTCACCTGTGCGCAGCACAACGGGATTCATCAAGTCAAATGACAGCACCATTCAATGCACTCATAAACATGCCATCCTACATAGCATTCGGAATTAAGTCACAAGTGGTCACAGTTTTTGCATACCCACAGAATTCTCAACCAGACCCTTTCGGAAGAAGCCCTATACTCGAGTTTCGCTCTTGCTAGAGTTCGCCAGTAATGCAGATCTTTGCCACGGTCCAGATTAGAACTCCGAACATCTTTTCATCAGACGAATGTGTTAACCGCTGCGTCATTCACTCACGTTGGACACGACTGACACATGCAAATGTTGGTGAGTAAATCTCGGTCGCCCGGATAGGAGACACGATAATTGTGCTGCTAATTTCATCCTCGGCGTTCGGAGTCATTTGTATTTGTCACTGTCATTTAAATTCATAAGCTGTTAGGGAATTTGTAGTTCACTGCGTCCGGGTCCGTTACCTTCATTATAGTCCTTATAGTTACCTCTGACGTTACCATCATATTCTGAGCAGTACATTTTCACAACCTGTCTTCTACATATCTGGTAGTAATTATTAACCATTAACAGAATGTGTGTGTTCATTTTTCATATATGCCACACCATCGCCAAACGCCCGACTCAGAAGCTAATATAACTTCGCATTTGACAAGTCTACCTGGCTCTATACCATGACTGCATCCGCGGCTTGGGAGTCAGAGGAGCCCAAACGGTCAAGTTGTGTACATCAGAGCGGAGATTAAACCCAAGGTCAGTCGTGGACTACTTTGCTGGACCGGTTTTGAATAAAACCGGTGATAACTGGCTACAAGTAACATTCGCAGGGTATTAGCAGTTAAAATTGGCTAAGTAATAGTGGTCACGAGCTGAAATCAATAAAAGCATTCAAATTAAGATCAGATTACCAGAACCGTGGAGATAGTATTTTTCAGATTGCCCATTTCGTTTGTCACATATCACTCCCATTGCGATAGTCCTTCGTCAAAGCACTCAACTTCTTAAAGTCTTAGCCATTAAAATTGATCAAAACTGATGCAGATGTTTAACATTTCGTTTCCCAGATAGACTAGTTAATTCATAAATTTATTTGGACGCATAATGTGCTCACCGGGGAACTTAACGATGGCGGGCGCAAATTTGGAAACGTTATTTAAATGCTACTCCTCCTGGTAATACTGGGTTTACTGTCATTAGACAAACTGGGTCAGGCGTGAACCTGATACCGTCAGGTTGCATCAACTTTGACTGAAGCAGTCTAACTAGCCAAGGTATTTCTGGACGACGACGTACCAGGCGCTGTTATCACTTGCCATCTAGCGTTCTCACAGACTAAACTTCCTAATGTTCAAGCTAATGCATGCCACTAACGCATATCTGAACGATTGTTGTAAAATCCGGCTCAAACTCTTTGCAAGTAGGGATATCAACATCGATTCAAACTCTGGATCTGCTTTCTCTGTTCGGTATGTCCACGCCAAAGTAATATTCATACGTGTCAGGTAACAATCTGAGAAACAATCCTTCTTGATACTTATCCTCAAACCGATACTCCACAACCGACTTCATCTTTAATCATCACTCAGTTATAGTCCGAATTTAGGGTCGAAACGGCTATCATTCATGTTCTTACCTACTCGGCCAACAGTCTAACTCCCCTATTCAGGCTACTTTTACCTAATAAGTCCAAACAAGGACAAAACCGGTCGTGGAGGGTCGGTTTGAAGGTGAGTATCAGGAAGCACTGTAAACACCATTTCGAGCCCTTACATATATGGCTGATACAGACTGACAGTCTGAGGTGGGCTGAGTCCATTCACACTAACGAGGTGAAAACAAGCTGTAACTCAATCTGAGAAATACTTTGCTCCACTATCACACATTCCAGTAGTCATAGTGGATAGGGAGGTCGGAGGTATCAATTCGATATATTTGTCAAAACTGTCTGGTAATCCTGATAGTGTCAACATGCACAACTACTCACCTGTTACGGATGTATGGTAAGCGTTACCCAATCTGATGAGTAGTCGGGGATTTGGTTTATTTTCAAGTTGACCATCACTCACATTTGATCGCAGCGTTCGCATTCAGATAGACTTTCCAGCCAGCCTCTTTCGAAAAGAAGCACTAGACTCGAGTTTCGCTCTCATTAGAGCTCGTCAGTAGTGCATATCCTTGCCACGGCCGGGATTTGAACTCCGGACATTCCAATCATGAGGCAACCGTGTTAACCACTGCGCCATTGACCTCACATTAGGCACGACCGAATCATCAAATCTGAACGCTCAACCACTCTCGCTTGTGAGCAATGATCAGGTTGTCCGATCGTCTCGAGAGGAGACACAGTTACTGCCTGTTAACTCCAATCGATAACCCCGCGATTAGGACTTCCAAGACAGGTCGAAATCTCCGATCTCATTAAACCTGCAAGGCGATAATGGTTAGCGCTTTACTAGTTCTTGTTAACGCAACAGTACGTGAGGATTTTATATTCAAAGCCATATTTGCACAAGCATTGGAAATAGCAAAATCACTGGGGTAAATGGACAAAGATGTGATTTGAGTGGATGGACGTGTTGATGTTTCACGTTCGTCACCTACGAGAGACAATCAGTGTGAAAACAAGTAACACAAGTTTTGTGCTCTTGTGGATGCGGTTTGACCAAGGTAAGAAGGTGAATTTTGAAGTACATGAACTTGATATTGATACAGGAAATCCGACTATAGTAACAGCATCACCCCATAACTGGTTAGAATCATGTCTAAATTTGTACTGTCCCGACACATTGCTTCCAAGGCTTACTCCAATCTGTCGAATGAAAACGAACACAAACGCTACTTAAATGTTTTACTATGTGTTTTCACAACTTCTATCTGTCTCAGAAGTCTTGGTTGTAGGATTGTTTGTTAGAGGTAACAGGACGGTTGTAGCGTCTCACCCTCAGAGGATCGGGAAGCCAGATCAATACTGGCAAGCAGTGGTGGCTAAACATATTTCGCCAGTGACTGATGTGACATCAGTTCACCGATTGCCTGCACTCTTCCCTTGTTTGGGTTTAAATCGTGGTCGATATATCTCACCAACAAAAAACTGAATTTCGATGTTTCTCTTAGATAAGGCTAAATAAAGGTCATTGTGGTGTTTCAAGTTGCACACAAACATGAACGGTGTTCTGTTTATGTCAGCAAGATCCTCAAGGATATGCACTACTGACGAGATCTAATGAGAGCGAAACTCGAGTTTAGTGCTTCTTTTCGAAACAGGCTGGCTGGAGAGTCTAGCTGAATGCGAAGGCTGCGACCAAATGTGAGTGGCGGTCAACGTGAAAACAAATCCTCAATTGTTTACTATCACACACACGATTTTGCAAGGTGCATCTGATTAGGTTTAGCTGCAGCTTTAGAGTCGCCTACCACGGGCACTAGTGATCGTGCAGCTCAAACATACTGTTCGCTAATGGATCAATGTATGAAGTAGTGTGTGGGGAACACCCTAAACTCTCATATGTAAGGTCTACCAGGGTTTGTTACCGCGCCATGGATAACCCAAAAATCAACTTTTGTGATTTACAGAGGTTAACGTTCATCTTCTTGACCATAAGAGCCATCGATACTCTCCTTGACTGGTCGGCGCTTTTTGTCACCGATCGGCAAACACTCAGTTGTTTCCATTCCGTGATTTGCGTTTAGAAGACGGACAGAAAGTGATTCGAATTTCAGGGACGATAATCTCTGAGACCATCACGAGCCAGGAGTACGTGTACTTCTGTCCATCGGGGCCAGTACCAAAGTACGTGTGCGTGTGTGTGTGTGTGTGTGTGTGTGTGTGTGGTGCTGGAGCTGACATCAGTAAGAACGGCGAGCCACGTATTCAAACGGATGGGGCATTCAAGGCAACTAAAAAGGCACTGCGAAAGAATTTGGATGTATCGCTCTTCAAAAAATTCTCTCCAGACGGAATGAAATAGGCAGGCAGTGTTATCCAACTTTTCCCTTGTAAACATCCAGTGAGATCGCAGCACGTGAGTTCAACCCTTTACACGACTACTCGACGTAGAGCTGAACAAGAATTCTTCTGTAACTAATCGCCCGCAGAGATGGATACGGTGAACCAGCTGAATCGTCGTGCTAGAATTGAGTTGCTGCTGCGTATTTCACGTCTTCTGGAAGACTGATAGGGCAATATACCATCAGCATTTGAGCTTTGAAATTCTTATTGAGTCGTGATATTTCGATGCAGATCATGTTATGATGAAGCTGAACGTGTGACTTGTGACGAGGTTTGTTATCTCAGTTAGCCACTTCGGACGTGTGAAGTCTACTACTACTCCAAAAGTTGACACTGCGATTTGTTAGCTATTCGTTTGCTGACGTGTGTCATTCACACAAGACAATCGGTTATACGTAGTCAAGGTGCACCAAAAATACGATAGTAAACTGTGTGGAATGGGTTGTCAGTACAACATCGAATAGTAAACGAATTATTGACAGGTGCCAACTTCCAGCTGCTTAAAAAATCTAATTTTTGACCTGTTTGGTAAAAGGGAACAGGTAGATGATAATATGAGGCAAGAGTAACAACCTACTTTGTAACTCACTCATCTAGCTGATTCAAGTCTACTACTCTCCACCAGATTGTTCGACATGGTTTCAGTCACAACTGACTTTCACTTAATTTACTAGTTCAGGCAGGCAACTGTGGAAACGTTTGAATTTGCGAAACAAAACGAGGCCTACCATGACGAACGGCAGAAACCTAAACAAATGATTACTGCAAACATTGACACAACAAACACAAACACAGTGTTTGAACATAAACTCGATGCCTTAACTAGTGAAGTCCACCTTGGATGCAGATCAACTGTCTGACACCAATAATTCGGCTGATGCGTTGTTATGCAGTCGAACCGTGAAGGACTTCTCACATTTGCTACGTATTCCTGATCAGGTAGACGCCGATGGTCTTCATATCCAGAATATGCCGATAGAATAAGTTTTACTTCAGTGGCACTGATGGTGTTTGACGGTTGATCGATTTATGCATGCTCGAAACCGACGTGTTTTATTGACCAATTGCAGTGTTGCATACTTGATAATGAATGGTTTGAACTTCACAAACAGACCATCAGATGTGAAACATGACCCACCTCGTACAATAATATTAACAAGATCCATTTGGGCACAAAGAGTTGTCCTCAAAATGACACTTTGTGTTGTGTGCTGAGTGGTGCAGATGAGTGTTGTAACTAACACATTCGATTCCTATTCAGCGTTTTGAAGTCGTCATATGAGTAAAGGGAGACGGCCATCACAAAGCTGTGGCCAATGAAAGCATCAAAACCTTGGTAGATCGGCACTTTTGCTCCCGTCTCTTCAATCATGTTGATGTAACACTCAGTGTGATGTAAACGTACAGTGTGCCACGTAGAGAACGAATCAATACGGTTCTCGTACACACCAGTGCACAATGTTTATTCTACGTGCTTCGCAGATGGCGGATTGCTGTTCCACATGTGTCAGACTGTCCTGCTCAGGTTGATCCAATGTTAACCGAAACCTACAATTTTTAAGTAAACGCTGACTACAGTGCCGCTGTACGTGAAAGATGTCAGCCTCTTCACTATCAGCCGTCTGTCGTGTTGCAATTTATGGAGCAATTTTCTAGGGTTTTATAATATCACCAACAGTATTCGTTCTGTATGTTAGCGGTTCAGTTAACTGAACCCTACAATCCATTCCTTAATTTATCGGCTAGTTTGACTATGGACTCTGAGCCCGCGTTTGTTAACGAATCCAATTGTCGGACGGGTGTAAAACCATTGACCTGTGATACTTGTTGCTTGGTTAAATGTATTGCAGCACTGCACTGAATCTTTCTTATTTGAGGTGAATGGCTTTAAGCTCGTGGTTTATGACCTGGTTGTCCAGCCTTACAGTACGCCTCCAAAGATATTCAGTAGCGTAGTAATACGTGCATTACGGATCACACACCCCTGCGCCCTGTTTTACAGTTATCTACAGTTATGTATCTTCAGGGTAGATTGCATTCGACAGGTGCACCTCATAACTTACAGTTTATCATCTACAATGGTTCTCGGTTTGCCTGGACCGATCACCATTATTTAAGCTGTCAAAATGTTTTCGTGGTCTCACCGTTTGTTTGACCAAACTAACCTTCAAATGTATTTGGCCAATATGCTTGTCGACCGAAGGCCACCCATCTGTGTGCGTGGATGTTGATAGCACGTAAACAGTAATGAAAATCTGCGACAGTAGTGCATACATTGTCATGGGAGTCCAAGGAAAAGGTGTGTTTGTTCACAGGCCAGTTGTGTTCGTTCCACCTGCCTCTCTGAGACGGTCTGCGAAGATTGGGACAATTTGACCTTTACTCGCGGACACCTGGAACACTCATTTCACAGGATGATCCACACTGATCAAGCGGATGAACCTGATGCACCTAACACACGAGGGGAGTCGGATTCGATTGTCTAGGTGGATGGACCAGTGCTGTGCAGTTTCATGAGAAACGGATTCACCTTTGGCACGCCGGATGTATGTGCATGTTGGCCTTTGGATCAGTGATAAATGACATACATGCTGTACAGTATATTGATAGCAGTGGTCTACACCTTATCGGAGTGTTAGTAAAGGTACACTGACCATTGGTAATCGCAGCGAAAACACGTTTCAACAAGCTCAGCTGGACAAATCAAATAATTTATTAAGAACGTGTTCTCTAGACAAGTAGTGCTGCTCGATCTTGGAAACTTATTACCGTTTGTAGCCTGTCTATACATGGCGTCAGCTGCTGCCGATAACAACTTTTCCTTATTTGCCCCTTGCTGTAAGCAGTAAGCAAATCCGACGAGCCCTATACTATGCCTGCACTAAGAGGATGTGTCTGTTTTCTTCTTGATTATAACCGTAGATGCGTGTTAGATATAACTGTCCAATATGACACTGTTGGACACACTCCTGCCCTTATCAATAAAGTACTGTTTTAACCAGCTAACTTCCTGATGACTGGTTATTTCTGATTAGTCCATTTTGAGCGTTTTAACTGGCAAATAATTGGATTATCTGGTACCACACAGTCAATGGGAAACGGCCTTTTCGTTTTAATGCTTGGCAATGGTACTGCATAACTTCAATTCATTCCGGTCATCTTTTCCGAAGATTTCGCGTTTTTAGAATATAATCCTATTAACCCGACCGTCTGAATCAGTGGCACCCGATTTTTCAGTTGCGTGCGATTGAGTGCATTATCCTAAATCAGGGACGATTAAACAGTCCATAATGTGATAGGGCGCCAGTGAAAATCTGTTGTTGAGGAAATGTTAAAAAAACATCTTGTTCTATTGTTCGATCAATGCAAATGTATAGTGTCCGAAGGGGAATTGGAATTTAATACACTCAAGCTGGTTCACTGTATCTGACCACATAAACATTTGGCTGCTTGATAATTGGGAGTCACTGTTGTACTTGAAAGGCCGCAGAGAAATCAGTCCGATTCATTGGCCCACAGCAAGTTCAGGACCGTAGAATTTACGCATCAACTCCAACGACCGGTTATTCCAAGGATGATTGGAACACAACGCAAAGAGGCGGTGATCTTCGTAGAGCCCTTGCGTGAATAGCCACTCACTTGCAGTATCTCCTTCATTATGGTGCATAGTAATACAGATTTCGTACGTCGCTTCTCTCACTCCATGTAACGAATAGCATGGAGGCTTAAATATATGATAAAATAGACTCCAACTCATCTTTGAGGTTTAGTGTGTTGGAAAATCTGCAGCTAGAAGACCCAATATTCTTGACCACTAGGTCACTCAGTAAACATGGTCTGATGGGCCTACCGCTTTGTAAACTTGTTTAGGAGCAGTCCTCCGAAGGTGGCCTCCTGCGAGTTCCGATGTCATTTCTGAGGCTACAGAAGACCAACTGGCAGCAGAATTAATATGGTGTTCATTCTGAACCAACTCAACGGTGCCCAGAGGAGTATTCTGTCCACTGAACAACTAAGGACCCTCCACAGAATCTGCTATGGCTAGTGCCTTGAATATTTTGTTTCTCCAAGGTTCAGTAGTGCGTTACCAGATGAACACTATCAACAAACACCCCAACCATATCGTGCAGGCATCACATCGTTGAACTAGGCTGTATTTCCTCTCTGTTCCACTATATAGCCAATCCAATGACGGATTAGATGAACGTCAGCATTGAAGTGGTTATGCAGCAGCATTTCTAACATACCCTAGAATTATTACAGAACTATGAACGGGTCGTATTTTTCTCCTGTAAAACTCCAGTCTGACAACAAGATGTGAAGTTGGACCGCTTTTACTTTGTAATTTGTGTCAGATGGAGCAAGTTTAAATAAACCGATAAAGTACTGATTGGGGTATAGATCTAGTTCATCGTAGCTCCCAATTCACAACGGACATGAAAGTTTACACAATTATTTTTGATGTGTACTGTATGAACAATCAAAAAATGGGGATAGCATCCATTGAGTGTTACAACACTCTGTTCCTCATTGCGTTTAGCTGGATTGCTAAGACCGGTACCACTAATCAGGCATTACTCCCAATTCAGGGATGGGGTAATTTGATTAAAACTGCTCATCCCCAGCTGTCACCCATGGGGAAAACCGTTTTAACGGCCTAACCACACTCCCTTGGAGGTAATCCTTGTCTGGACACGCCTATTCTGAAACATCCTACTAGGATTCGTAATGAGGAAGTTATCGGCTAGTATTCTCATGTGCAAACGTTTTCAGATGCATCACTCCAGTAGGACGAGGCAGCGCTTCATACGTCTCAGTTAATTCTTGTCAGGTACTGTTTGTTATGTGCTTGTTAGGCCGCAGTTTTTTCCATTTTCTGCTGCCCGTTTATATGTATATATGTAACATTTTTCAAACCTTTCTACGGACAGGCGGATGTATGTAGGTACTTCCGGCAAGACCCGATCTGTCGCCTCATAATTCCAGTGAAATGGGCCAGTGTACAACACATGAGCTGACAGTACAAATGCAATTGCTTTCTGTAGAACCACATGAACAAAGTCTACGATTTTCTTAAACCCAAAGAGTGTGACTGACTGAAGTCTGGCTTGGTATTTGTGTTACCCGTATGTCGTCTGATTCGCAAGGGAAATGGGGACGGTCAAACTTACGTCAGCTATCTTTTATGTTTCTTCCGAGGAACTTGTTAATCTTGATTCTAAGCTTTAAGATCATTGTGGATTAGAATTGTCAGCATGAGGGGCGAATGGCTGATTACAACATACTATTATACACTTGCAAGAACACGCTTGGGGACTTATTGCTCTCCTCGGTCTGGTACTTGTGTTATGAGCGTAGAGATTTTCCGAACGATGTCTGAGTGAATGGAAACCAACATGGAGCATACGTCTGTTGAGTGTTTACTTGACGTGAACTGCTGATACTGATGAAACTGTTTCCTTCGCATTATTGTGCCGAAGATTAACTTGAAAAGAGAGTTCGTTTCTCATCTGTTATATTGCAGCAATGAACGCTGCACTGCGTGAACATAGCGTCTTTGGCAACCTTCACTACTGGTCATCTTCGTTGTTTACACGAAACAATCAAGTATACGTACTTAGAGCATAACATATGAATGAAGGTTACCTTATATAGATTGCACATTACTCGTGATTGTTCAAAGCATTCCTATGGAAGTTTCGATCCGTTTCTGTTGAGAAGGAGCGCTATACTCATGTCTCGCTTTTGTTAGAGGTTGTCAGTAGCGCCACTGTAGAAACTTACCATCGCCGATTGAATTGCCTGCGCAAAACTAAGTGAGGAACACAAACCATTCAGCGGATGTATCTTTGGTTGCGTCACTACATTCTGGTCACTGTGAGTCAGTCGAATAAATCTTGTTGACTTATACTGACACCTCGAAAGCAAGCCATCTCAGATTTCTCTTATGTAACGTCACAAAATATGTTTCGGTCGAATCACCCAGGTGACCTGTAGTCATGGCGTATTATGCAACTGAATACGCTGTGTCTCTGATGTGAGGTTGTGTTTGCAGTGCTTGTTGCGTCACCGGTTTCAACAGCCACTTCGGAGTGCGAACAGAGCGAATGTCGTAGGTTCCATTCTGTTCCGATGATGTGTGCGTCATCGCAACTAATGAGTGAACTGTGAGTATGTGACTTTGAAAACTACGATCAGGACCGTGGTGAAAAACATTTTCAGTACAAACCAGCAATCAAGTCAGTGGCAGGTTATCAGCTCTTGAAAATCGTTTGTTATGGGCTGTTGGTTGTTTTCTCATTTTCTGTATGACCAACAACCAGAAGGGCTTGGTTGGGTTTACTTGACCGTGTGGTGGACAAAACCAGGAACCATGTAAGCGAGTGTCGTCATCACTCCCCATAATTCATATTAAACGTAAGATAGGAGAACTGAGAGGAGTTAGGCTAATAAGCAAATTTGCTAGTTGCCTCTTCCTTTATCCGTATTTTCTAGTATGTCATAACTGAACAGTCCAACCGGACTGTTGAACAAACCGCAAAGAGAAACGCGGTTCACTTAATTCGGTCGACCACGCTGTCATGAAACACCATACTGGTAAGTTTTACTAGTATGTGACGAAAACGAAATCACGCAAGATGAGGGTCACAAGGACAGTCTAAGTGATCTGATTCCAATGTCAGCAACAAGCTGCTTCACGCTTCAGCTAACACGGGTAGTTAGGTTATTGCCCTTGGGGTTTCTAGGTATCTCGTTTGCCCAATTGGTCTGGGTTGGCGTAAATGTTTAACACGTTCCGCCTCGACTGCCTACCTTCGTTAGAACCGACATAAAGTGAATCCGCATATCAGCATTTCAACCTAATAGGAACATCGTCTGGATCACACCTGGTTGCATAACTCATTGTCGTGCGTGACAGCACACAGAAGAGGTAACAGGTGGACAATAGTATCGAATCGTCGGCGCAGTCTGACGGTCATTGCAACAACTGTTCTCTGTACCAGTCTGCCAGCTCAGTACAAACGTCAGTCAGCCAAAGAGGTGTAGTGGCAGCTGTTCCGTCTCGTTTTGCGCAATTCCGAGGAACACATACAGACAGGTGATGGCACATGTTTTTCTTCTGTCAGTTGCGTTACACTTGGTTGTGCGTGCCTTTTACAGTTCTAGAGTAATTCTAAAGTGGCTTTGTGATCACCCTAGTTATCAGTAACATGAAATATTAGTTCGCTTGATTTGATTTCTTTCATGCTGCACGTGAGCAGACTTTTTGACTAATAATGTCCTAAGCTAGTTGGACTTGGGTAAAACAATGTGTAAATGTGGTCTCCCCACCTTATACACAGTGCCTCTTACCACCTACCATATCGAAGACTTAGTGGCAACCTCATTCTTCGTAGAAGCCTACGCATTACCCTGCGCTCTGCCTGCCCTCGTTCATATTGAGTGCAAAAAGTAAAGCGATGGCAGAGGAAACACGATTACCTTAACAAGAGAGACTGTCTTATCAACCACGATACCAGTATTCCAGTACCATACTAGTGACGACATGGCTAGTTGTCGACAGCTCATTAAAAACACCGTCCTTCTCATAATCAGGACAAAGTGGGAGGAATATGCATTAAGTTCCCCTCTCTGATAAATCTGAATGCCAACATGTAACGACAACCCGTTCGTAGTCGTTCATGAATAATTAGGGAGTTGAACTGACAAGCTGGATACCACTCTCATCTCGACCATTTCAGAAGAACTCACTAAGCTGAACAACTATTATTATGTCATCAGTGAACATTTGAGTGGGAATAATTGCTGGTGCTGTTGATAAGTGGGGTTAACAATTCAAACCTTGTCCCCTCAGGAGAAGTTCAGACAATCTGAGCACGTCTTGGCAACGACTACGAATTGACGTCCGATTTTGTAGTCCAGTCATGTTTATGTAACATGCTGAATAACGATTTTAGTATGAGAGGGCGAAACAATCATAAACATGTATCGGACCTATCATCATTCAGTATCAGACTCAGGTAGACGCACAGGGTAGCGGTATTTTGTCATTCTGTCACTCGGACACATACGGTGGCTGTATGACTGAATTAGCAAGTGGTGTCCAGATATATACGATTATCCGAATTATCGCCACTCCACTTTCACTTCTTCCCAGCTATCCGTCGCCTTTTGTGGGAAGCACTCAACTTCACTCGGGTATATCAAGTCGAGAAAACCCGTAGAAAGGCTGTACCGTCATATATGCAAGTCTTAAGTCGCGCGAAGTTCTCTCCATCCCTTGGTGCTATCACAACCTGAAATATGCGATAGTGGGTAAGGTAACAATCACACAAACTGGAAGGTCAAATTAACTATGGTCCATTATATAACACTGAATGCTAGCCACTTTGTCCGAGACTCATGCATCAGATGATTGCACAATTCATGCTCACATGAACCGGTGAGATTGTAGACCAATCAAGATGGACTGGCAGTGAGAACAGTTGACGCTAATTCGAAATCCTTCACAAATTACGTCCGTATTCGCATTCCCACAAACTTTTTATTCACCTTCCTTCGAAACGAAGCACTGTATTCGAATTTCACTCTTGTTACAGCTCGCCAGTGGTGTATCTCCCTCCCAATATCCTTGTTGGTCAAAAAGTCCACAAGAACAGTCCTGAGGGAGGCCACCCGAGGTGGTTGAAACATAGAGTATTACAACTTGCTCGTAACGTTGTTATTTCCAATCTGTTTATCAATAGCACCAAAGCACGATCAGTTATGATTGGATTTCAGTTGGCCTCAACTAGAAATCCCCTACTACTCACCAGAAAGTCATCTGATTTTCACTAGACCAGGCCGGTTCACTCAGAATTCTTATAATGCAAATTTATCATACTAAAGATCTCAGCAAACGAAAATAAATATGACACTCAACGAGAAAAATATGTCCCTGTTAACTGTGAGAAATTCACCGATTGAAAAATGTAGTTTACTTTTCAGTTCTTTCATGTTTAAATCGAACAAACATTGGGAAAACAGAAGTGTTGCGTGCACTAATCATGCCAATATAATGTGATAACCATAAGTTTGCTAGAAGAATTGGTTGTTCAGACCGATAAATTAATATGCAAGGCATGCGAAGAATCAGACAACGCATTAAAACGTATAAATACATAGTACCAGTAAACCAGGCTCATTTAGAGGAAAATCTTTTAGGCCGCAAACATAATTTCCATCCGGTCACAAGAGGGTCCGCGAAAGCTACAAACTAGAGACAAAGTGAATACGGGTTTCTGCTTGCTTATTCATTGCTGATGATATCAAAAGTCTATGATTAATTATCCCGTGACTGGATGTGTTGGAAACACCGCAAATGAAAACGGTTAACTGTAAGCACTTATACTGGATTTAAGTATGGTTTAAAACCACCTCTGACGTTACTTGCAAAAAGGTTTTCAATATTTTGTCAAAATATCCTGGTGTTTAAGGTGAATTTGTAAACCAGGTTCCGCTTTGTATTTCTTGCATATTGCGTTTGAAATTATCGCGTTGTGTATCATAACCACGTTAGAAATGTTTACTTAATGTGCTGTGTTGTTTATCATCAACGTATTTAACGTAACTTATTCCACATCTTGTTTACTTTTTACGTGACAGGACTAAAACCACCAGCGCAATAAGGTAGTGTTTCAGTACCTGATTATCTCACCTTATCACATTTCAATTAGACGGTTTTTACCCAAAGATATTGATACCTGGTTCACCACAGTCTTCTACTGAAGAACGCTGGTTTGGCGTCTTTTGGACAGATAAAATTTTAGGCTGGCGTGAATTGGTGCTTAAATGTCGGGCCAAGCTTACTGCACCGACAACGTTTTTCGCTGAATTGGATATATCCAAAACCGAAGAATTTATAACAACTTCAGGAGAACCACTTTTGCTTGACCTTAACATATATGTTTGATCGTTTAAGCTTACAAACCGACAAAGATTCATCAACCAGTCACACAGTTAAGTATGGACTGTAAGGTTCGAACTGCAGTATTTAAAACCCATTAAAAAAACAGTTGCTTCAAAACACATATTGTCTTACCATAGTTTAAGAGAACATTTAGACAAATTTTTCTAGCGTGCAAGGGAACGAATTAAAAAATAACGACAGAGAAAGAGCAAAAATATTCGAAAGACAGGCCCAGTAGGCAAATTGTTCTTAGGAACTATTGCCCCTATAAGGAGAGCCAACAAATCAGTTCCTCATAAGGACTAGCGAAGCAGTGATCGTTCGAAAGCATCTCTGAAACAAAGGAAGTTTTTATTTTAAACCCAATGTAATACAATTCGTATTTCTGCTTCGAAGTTATAGCATGATGAACGTTATCTAAATTAGAAATGGGTCATATGAATAATTGTCGTGTGAATGGAAAGGGAGCCAGTGTTCCATGAGGTGATTGAGTGCATGCTCAAAACTGAAGCTTCCAGAGCACCTAATCCGAAGCTAGAAATGACCACTGTTCACCGTGTTGTTCACTTCAGTACCGCTTCACATTTATTACAGTCTCATGAATTATGGTTTGCCACTGAAAGCTGCTCATTTGTTACTGCTGATCTAAGGTGGTCCATTTTAACCAAACCTGCAAGTGGACTGTACGAGCACTTCGTTTTGTCCAAAGCGTCTACCCACTGATTACAGTTTGACAGAAATATGTTAATCGCCAGTAACGATAGGCAAAAATAGCCTCACTAGCTTGTCCTTACTGAGTGTATTGAGTATTCTACCATACGAACGGTGCGGTGATAAGTATTATGACAGATCTGAAGCTTCATATTACAAGTGGTATAGAATTTACTGTTTCTTGGAATGTTGTTTTTATCGCTGGGCAGAATAGGGCCGAAGTCCATATTTGTCTTAGTTGGGTCTCTTAACTACGGACGGTAGTTTGAGGCACATTTGCATCCGTACTGAAGATTGGCAACAGCAACTATTCATCAGTTTCAGATGCTCCGTTAGCCTGAATGCTGTCTCAATGGGTTTTAGTTACTAGCATATATTTTTATGAAACAATACTCTCCAACTGTGCGACGTTAACTATGATGTTAGTCACCCGTGAGAACGAAAAACAAAAGCAGTTTGTTGGAACTGAGTTGTCTTTTGGGAAGCTAACAATGAAACCGTTTTTCTGGCTGCCAGTCACTTACCATTGGTTCAGTTTTGATTGAAAAGATAAAAACCTGCTTGTCATCACCTTAAACTTTGGGACAAGAGTTTGCTGACTGTCATTCTGCTTTTTACAGTCATATTAGTTGGCCTTGTGCCAGGCCAAAGGTTCGTCAAGATTAAGGTGGACTAACTGAATGAATACTGCAGTAAAGAGCTGTTTGTATGGAGTTGGAAATATGAATTGCAATTTCGCGTCAAAAAGAGACCGTAAACCGCTCTTCGAACACCATACAAAGCAGTCCTTCCAAATATTCAATGCGGTCGGCTTGCCTCAGTCCATCGAATCTACACTAACTACCAGCCGATATATCCCCTTCGCTGGAATATAACTGACAAGAGTCCAGACAGTCGTTTTAATAGGACCGTTATGTTTACAAATTTGCGTGCTTCTACCCGCATAATACAATTTGGGATCAAGCCTTCGTACTTTTAAGCAGGGTCATATGGCGTTAAAATTGAGAAAAATAATCACGTGAAAGACGGTGTGACCAATGTTAGCCGCACTCAGCAATCGCCATAACTACTGAATAAGTGACACGTTCAGTGGTCAGATGTTTGGAAACTAGGTTGCTCGCCGATCTCACAACAGTGGGTTGGAGAAGTTCTCTAGCTTGTACTAACTACTGAATGTTTCATTAGCTATCCTTTTAAAGTACCGCTCTATGACTGTGATGATGTGCTCCAGTTCTTGCTTATGAGGATGACTATTTCACAGGAACGATTGTATGTTAGTTCGAAATGCCAACTCTCAGTAGGGCACGAACAATCAACCAGTTGCTTTGCTTACACCCCAATCCTATGAGCATCGCTGATGTTGGGAGAATGATTTCATCGATAAAGCTATCGGAGCGAATAAGAACTTCACGTCGCAACATGAAGGGTTGCAGATTCAATCCCACTTCAGACTAGCCCTACCTGACACGTCCAAACTAGGGCGAAATCGGTCGTGCGGTGTCTCTTTGTGAGTCGGTAACTTAAACGTTGAGTTACCCTGCGCGCCTCACGTGCTGGCCTCATTTTTGAATGATTGGCGAAATGTGCTGGGAAGTGAATGAGCATGATCGAACGGTACACGCTGAAAATGGAGAGGTACACAGGTGTGAGCACAACACAGTCTATCTAACGAGCGAAACGAAAGATGCCAGCAACAGCTGTCCGGTTTGCGCTAATGCGGGATGGGCCAAGAATACACGTCTTATCTACAGAGCGAACAAGAAACAAGGAGGATGAATGCAACTACCCTTGAAGTTAATTTGTCACGAAGGACACAATTACGGGGCACGTGGATCAAAACTTGGTGCTATTCAGTCGTTGTTGCAGTGTGCGCTCGCTTACTGCAAGTTTGGCAAAACAAATATTGTAGAGTTCACTACCTTCAGGAAACACCTGTTTCCCCCATTAACAGTTATCTGGAGTCAATCACTTTCCTTATGATTGAAATAACCGCGCTGTTCTAAAATTATTTAGTGTATTTTACTTCCGTTTCAACACTTTTATGAGAGTCACATTCAAACGGCTTATTTAAATTGATCGAGGTTGGTCACTCTCATCAATAGACGACTGTAAATGTGTGCCGAGAAGCATACGTGTTCTAGCTTCACCGAACATGGATCGCGTGTGCGGCACAGAATGCACATGTAACATCATTTCCGTGCATGATCGTCTATCTACACTAGTCTGACTGAACACGGGACAGTCTCGACGGTTGATGAAGTCTTCCGTTTTTATAAGTTGAATATCAGTTAAAACTCATTACAGCCTTCGCATTCCATTAAATTTTTGAGTCGGTGCCTTAGGGACGAAGTGCCACGCTAGCAGTGGGCTCATGTTACACCTCGTCAGTTGATCATACCGTTGGCACGGCTGCGATCTGAACCGCGACCATTCTTTCAAGGGATAGGCGTGCTGACTACTATGTCAGTGATCTCATATTAGGCGTGACCAAACTGCCATGCGCAAGACTCTTAGCCACATTCGCTTGTGAGTGACGCTCAAGTCGTGCGATCGCCTCAATAAGAGGCCCGGTAACTACCGTGTTATGACCAGTCGATGACCCCAAGCTCAGAGTTAATGTGGCAGTTATTGTCTTTTCTCAAAACGGCCAAGCAATCTGAGCAGTGTTTACGAGTGAGCGTGGCAGAGCGTTTGGGTATGATAATTCCTACCATATGCCTACCCAGGGTTTGCCAGCTGAAACACATGACCTCTACTTACACGCCTCTTGGTGTTATTTCCTGGGGATTATACTAGATATGTAGTGTGTGAATGGGACCACAAGTTGTGCGGTGCAAGCGGCTTGAGGTGAGTGTTATATGCAGGTGTTCTTTGCCTTCGGTCACTGTGATGGGATAGCCCGAATCTGATGCCGCCCGTCATAATTATTCGGTCTTGCCTAGTCTGAGGTCAGTGACGCATTGATCAGCGTGTCTACCTCTTGAAACAATGACCAGAGTTCAGATTCCACCCGCGGAAACGCCTTGTTTAATCCAAATTGAGAGTTCCTCGACTGTAATTGGTAAAAGTGGTTATACGTTTCTATCGAGACGACTACGCAAATTGAAAGTGTTGATATGCCGACTATGTGGTCACTCACACGAGATTAGATTTAAACACTGGCTATCGTTCCCCCTCATTTCTCTGGAATGAGGTCTAGGTCTCCAAATTGCTAAATGTCTTCGAAAACGATGATAGAAACCTCAAACGTGGTTTTGATAGTGATGTCTTGGGTACCGTTGGTTGGGTAGTGTATTTGCGAAGATCCACTTGATGTAATTCTAGGGATGAGGAGAAGCCAGACAATGTGGTCGTAAAGCCAGCACAGTCTGTTCAGCCTGAGTACCTTTCGACGTCAAAAACTTGGCAACCGGGGTTATAAAATTGCAGTTGGGCAGTTTTACATTATTCCTACCAAACGTGGTGTTTAGGAATCAAATTGCGCTGCGATCCATGAATACCGCTATCTGTGTTCGACCGTACGTATAGTCAAATCCCAGTGAGTAAGCAAATGGGACCACGAGAAGCCGTTTTATGGTAGTGGTTATCAAACACGTTATCCAACATGTAACCTGAAAATTCAGTCACTTGTTCAGTTGGTCCATGCATTAAGAATGCCGCCACATTTTTCTCCACACCACGCTCTCTGACCGGAGTCTCCAGGTCCGTAAAATATAGCACTCCCCAGCTAGTATATGCGTTGTCGAACGGAAATTACAGCAGTAACCAGTTGGTAGCTTTCACCCCTCTGGTCAGCGGCCTCGGAACCTAACTAATGTCCGAATAGATTTGGAGACTGAATGACAAATGTTAGCTTTATCAGGCTGCATTTTCTGCATATTATGAACGATTAACGGACAGAACCAGCGAAACCACGAGGAATCTGTTTCTCGGAGGAAGCCCCAATCTCACTTGCAAACTGAATGTTTGTTTACGGGCAGAAGACAGCTCAATATTGCTAACTAGAACTGGACATACAGTTTTTTTCAATCAGACCCCGCACCCTACCTCTATGTTACCTCCACAAGCAAGCGTCCCTACTGCTTGTTGTGCCGCACCCAGGCCTTAATGTGGACGGTTGGTGTGTAATTGCGGATACACTGCCCAGCATCAAAATTATGCTAGTTGTGGTTCATCTCATTGGTTGCTAGTCGATAAATGCGTAGATTTTCAACTCTTGTATGAAGCATACCACCCTTTTTTACTGGCGCGTTTTCTACTGCAGCCTAAAGAGCGGTATACCATCCAGTGTTTCTCTTGTCTATCCCTGGTTACTTTTTCTGGTCTCAGTCTGGGTTAGAGGCAGTTACTGATCATGCTTCCAAACGTGGTTTTGTATGTATGGTTTTCCAACTCAATATATGGTTTCATTTTGACATTTCATAGAACAAATTAGTGGCGAATTTGAGCCGGTAAGGACTACGCATATCGTTGGCAAAATTGTGGATCGTGTTTCACACACTGTAAGCCAAAGTGTGTATACTGTTCTTTCAGCTATAAATATTCATATAGTTGATAAATAACAAGGAGAATAGTCGACATTTCTTTGATAGTCACTTTTTGGAGTTCGTCAAAGATAGTCAATTCATCAACATTCTAGCCAGTTTAAAGCTGACATATTTTCGAGTCTTCACCTACGGAGAATCTGGTAAACTATACCTTGATGAAAGTCTTACATCGCCTGACCTGCCAAATTCTAGGTTTCGACAAAATGTGTTGTAGATGTCCTGGTGTGAAACCCATATCCCCCGTATGGTAATCACGATTCGATTAAATATGATACTCCTATTCTGTGTGAGAAATACAAGTTTCAACCTGATTTTCAAACTGAACACTACGTGCGCTAAAAATACCACACACTGTATTGGTCAAACTACTTACGGGTCGGATGTGGTTACCCCTTCGGTCAAAGTGGTCTGTCCCGTATCCTCGCCACAGACTTGTTAAGGTCAAGCCAGCCAGTGGATGGAACGCAGTCGAACCAACTTAGCACAGTAGGTAAAATCGTACAGAATGCAATTCCGTACTGATTTACTAAACCGCTGACTGTTTCATCCCTACTGATAAGCCTGAGAGCTGACACCACACCAACACACAAGCTGAGTACACAATCGCTGTCCCTCCCTTGTCAGTTCAATAACAGAAATCAAAACTTTTTCTACCATAACTTTCTACAGTATAGTTCATTTCGACTGATACCAGAAAAGATAAAGATTTAGATGGGCATTCGTTTCCCCGTCTGTCTGACATTTGAGACAATCATCTGATCACAAATTTATGAAGGTCTGCCACATTTTGGAATACGGTTAACTTCACAAACCGTCACTCATGTGGCATTCACAGGTGAGCGGGATTTCCAGTGCGAAGTCTAGGTACAACTGTTGCATCCACAGCACCACACAAAAAACTAACGTAAAACCTTTGTTTTGATGACGGTCTGCAGGCGTACTTCTCATACAAAAGCCACGAACACACCGCCAGCTTGAAGATAAGATTGTGGAGCAAGACATACGTTCATGTGCACTCCGCTTGCAGGCACGCAAGTCTATGAAGAAAATGAGTTTCGGGGGAAGTTGACATCTGCGTGCATCACAGTATGATAGCGGCTAATTTGTAGTTGAACGGTAAACAAGGGACTGTCAGGACAAAACTAAAACTGTGCCCATATTAGACAGGGATATTTCAGAGTTGAGACAGAAAGCAGCGTTTGATGGTGGAAGGAACGAATAGTCATGAGATTCACCGTGGTATGTGAAGCCGCCTATGTTCACTGACTGCAATAATGTCACAACTAAATGGTTGTTTTCAACATGACTCTTGCACTCTGTACGTTTGTAAGTTGTCCATTCTGTTCGTTTTTTGCAAATCGATTTATCTAAAAACTACACGCAGTCATTGGGGTGCTGGCCATTCTGAAAGCATAGAAGGCAAACAAAGGTTGTGTGGAGTCCGCCAGATGTGCACCATCAGATCCTGACTCCTCCACTCGCACTCCGAATTTACCTCCAGGAATGGCTGCCCGAATAAACGAGCCGTTTGACTGATCGCAACAGCCGTCCGCCACAGGCAGTCGATCGATGCTCAACACCTACGTCAACAGGCCCACAGCGGGAGATGAATGCATTAGTCCGAACAAACGTCATCCGACAGCTACTTAACGCGAAGTCCGGCACGTGCGCAGCTGACGAGCATCTGCCGCATCGACAGCATTCTTTCGCTAAACTTGTTTTTGTACGTAGAGTTCATTCATCAGATAGGTGTGCAGTCTCTGTAGCTAAAAGACTCTCACTCTGTTTCTTTAAGCGGTTCCTTGGCTGAAACGAACACTTGCAATCCTTTCCTCGTACTTCAGAGCTGCTTATAAAGTTGGTTGGAAAGTAAGGTCAGATCATTATTCAAATAAACTGAACTTCCTGTGAAATTTTAGATTTATTTTCAAGAGGTAACTGGTAAATTCTGATCAAACTTGCGTTTTTCAAACGTATCACAATCTCATTTTCCTGGTGAACTTTTGGGACTGCATTTGATGTGTTTGGCGGTTGCTAACCTAACCGGTGGCCGGCGTGAACACACCTTGTTATGAGCCGTTCATTGTGCCGTCGTCCGTCGTGTAATAATTTACACGTACGCCGGTACGCTGGTCGCCACCAGCCGCACAACGTACACAAAATAGTGTACCATTGCGGTCGGTCACGAACACCTGGATCAAGCACTCGTAGAAATGACAGTATAACGCCTGAAGTGACTTAGACCGGATTGAAGCTCATTTCCGGAAACATCACTGTAAACCCACTGAACATGATGTGCATTTCCATTTACATTCAAAAGCGCTTTACTTAACTTGGTTGCCTGGGTGCGTCTGTTTGAAGTTAATCTTGGTCTGTTCAGTCCACTGGAGTTGTGCTTGTGTGTATAGGCGAAATGGCAGATGGATGTAGAGGGGATCAGCATTAGAACCCAAGAGACTAGATCCAGCACAACAGCCAACGTGAACTGTCGGTTTGTGTCCACCAGTTTCCGGCACTCTACTCTAGGGAGTGCTGAAGCAATGGGTACCAGCCAGAGGTTAGGCAATTGAGCGGAATCGCATCCGTAAAAGCTTAGGCTTTAGGGATCGAACTGATTTGCTGACTGACTGACTGTGCACGCACACACGATATGACCGAACATCAACAGCTGCACGCAATTCTTGAACAAACCCCGTCTAAAATCCACATTGTCAAGTTGACAGACATGATAGGGTTTGTTTGTCGATTTGTTTGTTTGTTCCAAGGACGGTCCAGTGATGGCTGTTATTGTTAGTTTTGTTGTCTTTGCTTAATCTGCTTTTGCGTAGGCTGTTCACAGTTGATTGCCATTGAGTATGGCACAAACGTTTTTGACCAGTTGAATGATTGAATTTCGAGTCTGTGTGAGGTAATACTGTGGAACCATGATTTGCTGTCCAATTCGATCACATGTGTGAACCACACCAGCAAGTCATGTGTGCAACTGAGCAGAAACTTGATGAAACATTCACCAGGAAAAGTTATTACCTATTTGATAATTGTTTTCAGGAAACTCCTTACGATTGGAAAAGGGTCAAATTTCAGTCAGAAATTTTGATAAGTTCCGCCTAATTTAGTGTCATATCCCTAAATTTCTAGGCTGTCCACGCTAAATACTCGGTCGGAGTATCCACACCAAGCACTTTACCCAACCACATTCCAGATAGTTATGGCCTGAAAGACTTAAACGAGTAGCGACTTGTTAATCCCAATGTCATGTGTACTATGTGATGTTTCAAAAGTTCACAACAAAATTGGACATATTTTTACACATTATGCTGAACACGTTTTCGAGGATTCCTCTTCCGTCGCTTCGATTCGATTAGTTCACAAAACGGTTTCGTACAAAATGTACTTCTACGAGCTTTTAAATTGGACCAACAGGGAGATAAAAATGAACAAACTGACGACGGCGCCTGCTCCGAAAAACCATATATTTTACATCGTACTCCCTTGAAACGATCGGAAAGCCTGAATGACACCTTTGGAAGGTGGGCCGAAGACCATGTTCGGTAGATATCTGGTATAGTGTGCAACGATCATAGTAAAACTAAGTTTTATGCTGTTTATCCTGATGGCAGTTTGTTAGATGCACGTTTCGTTTGGCTGCAGTCGGACTGGTTCCAACTTGCATCCGTTACATTTATACTTCACATGGTTGCAACTCGCCTGAATTTGCACAATGCCAAATGGATCTTGTTTCATTCAACAGAAACTCTGAACCACTTTTGATGAGTGATTAGCGGCCGGGTAATGAGTAGTCGTTAGCCTGTTGCAAATCTCCTTAACAGGGTGTCACACTTGTGTGGATTACTGGACTGTTTCAGTTTGTACGACTGGGGTTTTTAATTGCATTTCGTTTCAGCTGACTGTAGCTAATGTGTAAATTGAACGCGGAATGTGTGGCTGACAGTAATCGCCAACAGGCCTAGACACCTTTCAAAAGTACAGCTCCACCGGTTATGGCAATCGTACATCCCGCCCAGCTTTGATTCCTTTGCATCAGATTTGTGTAATTTGATTGGTTTCAGCAAGTTGCTGAAGAAGGTGAACGGACTGTCGACACCCTGCAACGTCTGTCTTCCATCTGGTTTGAAAAACTGTGGAGCCATTATGAGGAAGACCTTGTCCTTCGAGCCAGTGAAAAGTAACCAGGCTCAAAACTGAAGCACAGTTGGTGAGCTTACTTGCTGTTAGTGTAGTGAGGAGATACGGTCGCACCATACTACTCACACCACTATTCAGTAGCAGCGGTTCGAGATGATCGCGGATCGAGATAATCGCGTGATAAATACGGCAGAGATACGGGATGGATCGTTGGAGGACAGAATGACATATGATGGCTTTCGCTACACGACGGAACTGATACGTGGTGTCTAGAGCGACTGGAGTATC
>QNGE01000039.1:49329-225394 GCA_008508345.1 Paragonimus westermani | reverse complement strand
GACTGGAGTATCCTCAGAAGAGTATGGTGTGCAAATGAGTGTTTCCGTTTCTTGTCGTGCTCAGACGCTTAAGTAGTGTGTTGGTTTCTCCAATAAAGCAACTTTTGTGTCGTCCGCCTTTTGGATTCACAACATTAGTTCAGACCCTTATTCATGATACTAGTATTCTTCTGTCACACGAATCCAACGATTCGAAGGCAAACAACATACAGCTATAACATCAACGTCCTCTATCTATTTTAGTTCTTATACTAAATGGGGATCCAGGACATTTACAATGTGACCCAGACAACTGAACCACAGTTGTTCAGTAGTGTATAAAGGCTGTTTTGCCGTCGACCAGTTACCAACTGTACATGACCGAATATAGGATGGCAAGCCATGTGGTGAGAGACATACAGAGTTCAAGAGTTATTCATTAAAATCGAATCACGATAAGCGCGCTCTGACAAGCATTGATAAGAACAAATTCCATAGCAGCTAATTCAGCTGATCCAGTTGAATGTGACCACTATATGCATCGGCAGATAAGTAATTTCACGCCTTGACTATGCTCCTTTCGATGATG
The DNA here is from genome assembly GCA_008508345.1 of Paragonimus westermani. Taxonomy (NCBI): domain Eukaryota; kingdom Metazoa; phylum Platyhelminthes; class Trematoda; order Plagiorchiida; family Troglotrematidae; genus Paragonimus; species Paragonimus westermani. Next base: position 224,826 of record QNGE01000039.1, on the reverse strand, counting down.
TGTGTGCGTAGGGGGGGAGGTGGCAAAATCGTCTCACTTTAATGTCTACTCGTTTGGATGGTGTGATGCATTGTGTGGCCGTGCATAATCCAATATCGACTGTGAACGAGATGGGGTTGGTTGGGGAACTGGTAATAATATATATTGTTTTGTGAACTCAACCAACCAGGTTGGACACTTATCAGAACAAAATTTATAATAGGTCATCATAAACTTTTCTAGTTACGTGAATTTCTGTAGCATTTTTTGTTGTTACGTTCCCTTTCGCTATCGTTTGTATCTATGTCTGTCACGATTCGCAACGGTCCAAGAGAGCTGATACTGAAAATGACAACACTTGTAAATATGGTCACTGAACTGATGACTCGTCTGGATCACTCAAGCTCAAGTCGAATTTTTACAACACTTGACCTTGAGGCCCCACATTTCAGTTTTATTTGGAGCTAGGTGTAATTTGTTGTACATCATTTAACATTATGTGATTTTGTGTTTCTTTTTGCGAATGATTTCATTTTGGCTACCTTTTAAATACATGGTTTAGCCTCAGTTTAACAAGGAAAGAAGTAACATTCAAACCTTTGTACTTCATGAATTCAAACACACGTATGAGGCTAGAGATGTTATGGGAAAACTGAAAGCAACATTCGATGTGTCTTACTTCTGTGTATACTTATTTATGTCACTATGAAAGTGGTTACCTGAGTCGAACCACCTGGCGTTTACTTGAACGTATCGGTGAGTATTATCCAGCTTGGATCAATAGCACAGTCCCCAAGGAAACTATCAGCGTAATTGTGACACATCTTGTCGACTCGTATCATACCGTTAAACCGGCCGTTTCTTTTATCGAGTCAAGGGCGGTCAATAAAAAGCCGCGGGATGCCGAATTTTGACCACAACTGAGGAGAGCAGAGTTCGTTTGAATAATCTACCCTTGTGATCATAGAATCAACTTGTTCAGGCTTTGTGGTTCTCATGGCCCACCACCTACACCACGACCGATCAAACTGTCACGGTTCCACTTTCGTCATAATTGTGACTTAATCGTATCAAAACGCTGTTTCCATACCCGTGTAGTCGACCTCAGTCGAACTTGTTATTTGTTTCGTTCGCGTTTTGCTCCTGCAAAACAATTGTATATAAACGTCATGTGTTTGGTTTAATGAAACTTAGGCGAAAACAACTTAAATTCATTTTCTAAATACATATTTCATTTCAGGTGTACCTCAAGGGCAGTTCGAGAATGTGCAGGTCAGAGATTGTAAATCTCGTAGATATTCCTGAGATTAGAATATATTCACCTCTTTCAGGTGACCTAAAGGCATAGACTAATATCAAGATGTTGCGTATACTTGGTGAAAAGTGTCTGACATTCCATCCAATGCTGTGTAGAATTGCTTAGGTGCGAGACGAGAAGCCGAGACCTTTTGACCAACGGGTATCACACGGTTCGATGGACAGCGTGATGAAATTACTAGTAGAGGTGTGTTCTTCACTGCCACCGGGCTATAAACATCAACCTTTTCTGTTACTCTTACTTGTGGTGATCAACGGTTTTTGTACGATAATGGTGGATCTTTTCAATAGCCTGACGTAAATCATTTGTTTCGAACGTTAACAGGCGATGACCTTCAACTAGAAAAATTCTGACAACTGTTTCGTGGGTTCCTGACAGAAAATCATCTTACAGTTTTACTGATCTAGTGCATTAACTTGATATTAGTCAATTATAACATGCTATAATAATACACAAGAGAGGCTCTACAACTTGAAGCGACAGTGTTACGCCACACGTTATCGGGGTAGTCGTTTAATATATTTTCACACTGAATACTAAAACTCTACTTACTCCATTGTGATGGCTGAAATTCTCACCAATGGCTCTAAGTTTTATTGCTCACTTGACTATTCCTTTAAAAGGCACAGGTATGCAGAGCAAGACAACCCTGATTTTGGACTTACTGCACTTTGACTCTTAAGGATGAAACATTTTATGGAAATACCGCGCATACACACTATGTTAATGACGGTACATTATGCACAGTACCACGTTTTTGTACAAAAGGTCAATTCTCATCGAACGAACTTGACTATGGAAAATTGTAGGGTTTTCCAAAATAACCTAATGCTAACATTGTACAGAGTAAACAACGGTCGGTCCTCGTGTGAAGGTTTTCTCAGTTAACTTAGTGGTTTAGTCGAGACTTATCTCATTTAGACTAGCGTGCTGAGGATCGATAATCGCAGTAACCAACCCTCACAGTATACAGAACACACACCTTTGGTTTCCTGTAACACACGGAGCGTTGTTAGCTGTTCAGAAGATAACACTCTTACAAACGAAATCCAAGGCTTAGCAAGCGGAGACTGTGTGGCCTGTTGAGAACGGATGAAGGGAAGATGGAAACACCAATAATGATATTGTTTAACTGTTTCAGGGACGTCGCTGATTACCTTCTGAGGTCTTTTGCCGCCTGGTTGTGGATGCGCAAGTGATGTCAGTTAGTTAGTTGCAAGAGAGGAACTTATGTAACCTAAAAGCCAGGCACATATGAGATGGTAAGTGGTTGCGGATAACTTGTTCACATGCTAAACTAGAGTTAGAATCAGTAAGCAACTATGAACATATTATTGTCGCTCTGATGATCAGATGGTGCTGCGGCTTTCGTTTGGGTTTTTGTACAAAGGAAACCACTTCATAAATGATGTGTTCACTAAAGGTACTCTGTTATTCGTCAAACAAAGTAGAAACTTGGTTACTTTTCCAGGTAACCTTAATCGATCCAGTCTTGGGTAGAAAGGCACACTAATTCATCAGATATATATGTTCTTCGCTACATGTTCTGTTGCATTGAGTCCGATAGTCACCTGACGTTCTGATTTAGTAAACTTGGATTGTTTGCAAGAAAATCGCAAATAAGGAACTTCAGGAGAACAACCTTTTTCAGACTGTTGTCCGAGCGAAGTCGACATTGTTTGTCACACAAAACTGTTTCTGTTGTCAATTATCCATGTCGTGAATACGCAAAACACGTCAACAGTGTGAATGGTAAAGGCAGTTCCGCGACGTCCATCAATATTGAGATGTGAGACCAGTCGTATACAAGCAAAACCAAGGATCACTTTATTGTTGTCCGAATAGATAAGGACTTGAGAGTCCCGTAACTGTCGACCGCGAAGCGGTTCAAGTTGCCAACTAAATCCTGAGTTTACTTTTACCTTGACTCATGAAATCTTAACGGAATGACCAACTTAGTACTCCTGCCTTTGAGAGGAAGTATCCTGATACTGTCTGTTGACGAGGAGTAAGGAGAAAATTTCATTTCGTTTTGGGAATGGAACTGTGCAGTCATGGTATCAGCGCTCCAACACCACGGTTTGGGCGGTGAATACTTAGGGTGGTCATAGTGACATGTGGATAATTTCACTGGGGGACCATTTATAGCTGTGCTAACGTCAACAGACAACGGAAACACCGACAGCGTGTAGCTAAATGCTGAAGGCGACGGATATCACTGCTCAAAACAGCCTTAGACATCGAGTACTCAATCACGTATAAACTTTTATAGGCACCGGTGTCAAGGCGACAACATACATGGTCTGTCAAGCTCTCCTCTCAATCCGTTGTCACCCTTTCTTTTATGTTCTGACCTTATGGATCATAGATCCGATTGGCCAGTATTCGAACCATATCAGTAGTATGATAACCATACGAACACATTTAACAGCCCCGTCCATCGTGCGCGCTACCTCCCACGGAAGCTCATCTGATGTGTCCATACTGGATTGAGACATGACGAGGGTCGGTTCCCCTCGCGTCGAATGGGACACAAGATCCGGCTCCGCCCATTTTACTCTACAACGGGTGTGTTACGGTGACGTGCACAAGAACGGTCAAGCCTTTCCGCCAAGCCTAAGTAATGCATTCATGTCTGTGCACTGTCTTGCACTGGACGACGGTGTATTGATAGCCATCTCTGATCCGGTAATTCGAGAACAATGCAACTCCGATTTGCTGATTTGCGCACCCTTGCTCATCTGATAAACCGTGTACTTTAGCCACTTCACCGAGATCTGATCGACAGGCGAGCAATGAAACGTGTTAAGTGGTCTGGTCTGTCTGCGATCTCTACCACGTTTCGTGGGGCAATGCAATTTTTAATTTGTTTTGCAATCTCAACCGTATCAAACATTCTGACTGATCACATCCGCTTCTTTCATTACTACTCTGGGGTGGATGTTATTTATAAAATGCACTGAGAACCTTTTTTCCATGTTAGTTACACACGGAATAGAACACAATCATGCAGCCTCTCAAGTATAAGTTAGATTGTCTGAACTCGATGCAACAACTGCTGCGAAATCCGACCATTTATGAGGTTGATATAGCTGTCCTGCCAAGATGTTTAACATTGCTTAGACAATTCGATCGCGATTTCAATAAGACAACCATGGTTAAGTATTCAGCTCACATTAATACACTTTCCCTGTTGATGTGTTTTACCTTAATTAGATCTCACTTATTCGAGAAGAACTCGTTCAGATGAGATCTCGTAAAACGAATGGATATGACGGTTGACCACAAATGTATGGATCATACTTCCAATCCCTAGCTGAACTATTCATGTGCTTTTATGTAGTGCTAAACTACGGGCTAACAGAAATCAAGGTACATTACACCAATTTCTAAGAAGACAACGGCTAAAGTTCATCCGACTTTCTGTTTGTGAGTAGAAATGAAATTATCAAAACAACTGATTCCAGTGTGAATGGGAACAGGTGAACGTCATGGACTGTATGCAGTTTGCTTATAGTCGCTAATGCTCCATCCACAATTATTCCATCTGATCGTATAGCTCAGTCTGATCTGTCATCACTAGCTGAGCAATCTGCATTGATCTTGTACGCCTTTTCAACTGCAGCTAACTTGTGAACAACGCCAACAGAGATGCCACTTCGAACTCACAACAAATGCGACACTGTTTTTAGTCAACGACCACTTATGTGACTTCAATTTGTCGATGGCGTTCAAATTAAACAAATTACTGGTCAAATCTCGTCGTTTCTCATCATTGGTTCTGGCGTTCTCCAAGGTGCGACCGTTCCCTTGTCCCCGTTTTTCTCTGATCACCAATCGCGACAGTTATAAAGAAGATATATTTTCCTCATATTTTGACATTATGTAAAGTTAGGCAGTAAACGTTCCGCATCGTTTTTACTGCACACCTCATCAACCGGTTTGTTCAAACTGTCAACTTGGTCGCAATCCCACCGTCTACCAGTAAACCCATTCAAATATTTCGAGGTTGTTTAGCTTTACAGGAAGCACACACCAAGAAACACCTACATTTTCCTGAATCAATAACAGACGTTTAATTCGGATTCGCCTTGCTAAGTATATGAGGTCTATCCTGAGTGGTATATCAGGTGGTCAGTTCACGGTACTGAAGTGTGCACTAGTCAGAAAGACTTCCCAGCATATCCGACCGCTTAAGAATCTCTTCAGCTCAGTCATCTAGACGATAGGTCCCATACGTAAATAAATGCACCGCCGGATGTACAGCTTATCTGTTGCCTTTTGGAATTTGTCGACGAACACTCGTATAAATTCCATTAGATCGTTAAGGAAACTAACACGTCGTGGTGGACTTTCCCAGAAACATCTAGTTGATGCAATTCGCCCTGTTAATTCGGATCCTACAGACGTATTTCTACATAATCGAATATGATTATGATCATGTGTTTGGATGTGTATGCATCCCTGTTTACTCCTATGTCATTTGTTGCTTGGCTCGCTTTCCAAACAGATTCAGTCTTGTTTTTATTGACGGGGCTATCAGATTAGAAGGACAGTTTACAGTTGTTGACGAGGATCGTGCCTTTCACTAAACTGTCTGAGAAAGTATCCCCGTTACTACTATTTTAGGACTCAAACCCAGTTAATTAAATCTCCCTCGACTGATGGTGTATGTGTAGAAAGTTGAAACTCCATCCACTGATTTGAACAGTACCTACTGTTGATTTGACCTGACTAGTTTTCTCGCCTGTGCTGATCCGGACTAATTTATGGATTGGGGTTTGCAACATCTAGTAAAATACAGATGACCCTTCTTGAGATTATTTATATTCAAGGGTTCTGCGCGATTAATCAGCCATCAATGTCCTGTGTGCGTTGATTCATGACTGCTTTGCAACCATACAACACGGGTAAAAGTTCATTCGATGTTTTGAAACAAGACAAGTAATGGGGCTTAGTGCATAAACTCAAAACTTCTGAGCCGGATTTTTATACCGTTTTGCAAAGTAACTGACCGTACGCCGGGAAAATTGCCGGTACGGTTTTGTGTGTGTAAGTTTGCTGTTAGACGCAAGCTGTGTTGATGAGCACCAACTCGGTGCCATGATCCCTCCTCAGAATGCCTCCACACTTTCACCTAACTGTAACAGGCTTTGAGTGGGCTGGTCTGATTTTACTGTGTATAGACGAGTGACTGCTGCCGTGCGATGCCATAACAGTTTTGAGTGCCGGCTGTTGGGTCACTGTGCGAGAGCACGAATTGGGGCAGTTCGTCGGTGCACTAACCCGTTAACCGTGGAGAAAAGTGGAGTGTGTAAAGTTACAAAATGGCTCACTTAGCAACGGGGCCTAAAGGGAAGATATTGTTGTCTAAGTTGAGAGTGAACACACAAAAGGAGGCGTATGTCAGCGTTAGCCAGGAGAAATGACTCTTGATAACTGCCGCACAACTCCAAGTGCAACGAGGACTGAGTCCCGTTTTTTGCATGTGGCTGCAAACACTATGCGGCTACAGGCAATGGGAAAATTTATTTGTAACAGAATGGTCATCCGTATTTATTTAGGGTCCACTGAATATCGATCAGGGCACAGTTACTTTAAGATTTGGGTAGAGTGTTAACGTTGTATAGTTTGGACCAGATCCATGCATTAGAAACTGTTGACTACCCAGAATAAAAGCCCGTGACTCTTGATCTGGGTAGATATGATTCAGTTCAGGTAGGTACTTTATAAGGATTAGTAATAGACTGCCTTTGGTCCATGTATCGATTAACTTAATCATCTGATAAGTTATGAGAAGTGCAACCGAGTGGACGAGAGCTTCGTTCTTGAAGTGTACGTTTCAAGTGCTATTCCTGCTCTTACTGCCCATTTGCTTGATGAGTTCAAGCAAGGTTGCTTATTGAAATGTTGGCTTGAGAGCAGTTAATGTGAAACAAGAATACCTGAGGTATTACCTGAGCCAAAGTTCATCGTTAACCATAAGTACGCCTTGTTCATAAATTATCTTCAAACAGAACGTGGATTCCGTTTCTGAAACTCAGTGTTTTTTATCCGTTTTTCACGCACCAGGAGATGGACTAGGCCCATTATGGTTGTGACGGCTCAATGCAGGACTCTTCATACAATGTGTAATGAGTCGAGGTGGATAAGAGTTTGGTCCATAACACGAAGACCATCTGTTCGACTCTCACTCACTTTGCTCGTATTCCGGCAAACCTGGCCAGAACAGAATGTCGATCTGGTGATTAAATTATGCACTTGTTATGCTTCAAATGTATGTATAGATACAGATAGAACAGGGTTTCTCAGGCGCAATTTTTTAAGCTAAAATTACGGCTAAAATGTGTGCACGGGTTAGGTTGACCGTATTTTTTATAGGCGCTTAGTGTATCAAACTATTGTAGACGGTTTAAGGGTAGGCATCATGAAAGATTAGAGCAATGAAATCATGATCCCTGGTCAGCGGTAGCTTAAATCGTCCTTTATAACGTAGACCAGCACAGCGTTCACAATTCACAGAGACAGCAGTGCACTTAGGACAAGTGACCCAGTGACTAAAGACTTCGATTCACAGCATGCAGACTGCATCTCTTCATTAACTTTAAAAAATCCAGTCCCTGGATCAGATACTGTCATGTAATTGTCTGGTCACATATGATTTTGAACAAACGTGAATGACCCATTTTCAACTTTTGTGCCACAAACATAGGTATCAACTTCCTTTAGCTTACCTGTCTATGCGTATTTTTTTCTTTTTCAGCAAGATTGACATTTCTAACTTCGACAGTTTGTTGAGCAGTGTTCATCAACGTCAGCTTCATCACACTGTTGTGTTCAGAATTTGCGAGTGAAGATCCCATGGCCGCAGCCGTTTGAGGATGAAGATGTCCGGAGTTTCCTGGGGGACTTCGAGGGCGTGGCAGAGGTGGTCGGAGTCAAGCCCGACTGGGCGAAGCTGACGGCCGTGTGGATGCTACTCAAGGGCAGGGCGAAGGCGATTCTGGATGCGGCGCAAAGGGGTCCTGCGAAGCTGGAGTGGGCCGCCGCGAAGAAGGCGCTGATCGTCGACTGCCAGAAGGCAATGACGCTGTTCAAGGGCGCCTGGCTTGGGACAGGAGGCGACGGTTTTGTTTACGCCGTGTCTCTGCGGACAGTGTTGTCAAAAGCCCTGCCACAATTGGGCCAGGATTTAGGCAGCACATGCTGTCAGATCAATTCCTGATGGGGATACCGCCGACAGTCCGGGATGAGCTTAGGGTTGCTCTCATCGTACATCTGATGACGTTGGACCAGTTAGCTGATGCGGTTCGACAACTGATGACAGAAAATTTCCCGCCAGTCGGCGAGTCGAAGGTAAGCGAACCAAGTGAACTGAATTACCTTCGAAGCGCAGTAGGAAAGTCAACTCATAAAGTGAGGGCTTTGAAGGTGAAGAAGGAGGAGAAAGGTGGTGATGGGTGTCACAGATGTAGAAGACGTGGACGTTGGCGAAGATTTTGCCAACTTGGTAAGAGAAAGCCAAACTTAAATGAACGTTTCGCTGGTTGTTTTTTGTTTGAGGATGGAGGTCCGTTAATAGGGGCGGTTGTTAAGACAGCAGTTTAGGTTAGGAAAAAATCGATGGTAGCTCAGAGTGCTGTTTGATTGGTAAAGGTGCCGCGCTTTCGTTGACTGGACTGAGCCCAGGAAAGATTTTTCAGCGGTGTGCAATGGTCGTTCGGACAGTCGGTGGGTTTATTCTCAAACTTAATGGCCTGGAAGAATACGGTGTCCTAATCGATGGTCACGTAGTCAAAAGACCTTTCGTACTTTCCCCCGACACACGTCAGACTCTATTAGGAGCAGATTTTCTTGACCGCACTGAGACCGTGATAGTCCAGTGGTTAGGACATTGCATTGTGACCGAAAGAATATTTGCGTCATCCGCGTTCTTGGCTCACAAAACTAGTACCCATTTTTCCGTAAACGGGGTAGCAAAGGAAAGAATTGCGATATTTTCTTGAGATGAAGCAAGTACGTTTTACGGAAAATGGCCCCCAGAATACTAATCTCCATCCATACCACGATTATCACATACAGTGTCGTTTGTTTTTTTATTTACCTAAGTACTGACTCCAATAGTCCTGTTAATTACGTGTACCAACATATGCTAATATAGTACAAATTCATGTGGTATAGTTTGCTGTTCCACCGATCGCGGACAACAGACTGAAGCTATTACAATACAGTTTAAGGTTGCGTAAATATGTGAGCGTATTGAGTCCGCCTAATAAATCCAAAAGTTTGACTCGGAGTCAGTGTTAGAAGAGTGATGTACCATTGGAACACTCGCATGATTGACGAAAAATTGAAGACAGAGCGCGTTCTGGATCGAACGGCAAATATCCATATGTTAAAGAATTCGGCGAACAGTTCGGTTGATCTAGGGTAGCTACAGGACAGTTAACATTCACACCAACGGTTACCGCACGGCATGAGTTTTATTCTAGACATGTCCTTTGAAGGATAAATATAACGCGGTTGTTACTAGTTGTTCTCCAATTGTGGCTGAATGACAAACACCGAACGGTGTCCAACCGTCCCACATCAGGTAGTTGTGTATAAATGAGTTCTCAGTGGACCGTTAGGCAGGAATTAATCCGAGTTTTTCAGTCAAAATAGCTCATCTTTTCAAAGCCACATTGAGCCTTCTAAATGCACTAATGAGTAGAAGTCCCACCGATAGATATACACAATCAGCCCCCCAAAAGCATACATAACTGAGTAGAATCCAGGTTACTGCTCGTTTGAGTTCACTTAGTGTGACCTAACTAGCACATGGTATCGAGTATATCGTCTATTTGGCACGTGATAAATGCTAAAATCCAGACACCCAACGAATTGTCAGCAGCAGGCAATCAGGTGTTAGCTCGTAAATTAGCTAGCCGATTAAACCAAGCCGTATTTCCTAAAGACTTTGTTATGAACCAGGAAGTGACCTCCTTGTCAAATTTACCCAGTATTGAATAAGACACCATGGGTGTAGGCCACCTTGGAAGGATGCACCACACCGCGTTCATTGGAGCACGTCAGGCGGTGTCTGTCTTAAAAAACGACAGTTATAACTAACTTATCAACAAAAATCTGGGGCCCCTATCACCAAGGTCACACCATGCACACACAAACTGCATAGTCACGGTGGGAATCAATCCATCCTAATTATCTTGACAATACTGGGACGTGCTCAGATTATGTGAACCAGCAGTGAACTCAGGTGTTCAGCTTGGAACAGCGAACGTGGATAAACTTGATCCAACCGTCGTCGACATAAGTGTTGCGTAAAATCAGAGCCAATGCACGATCAGCTCTGAGTATGTGATTCTGGCCTACTTTTAGTCACTACCTGCATACACAATTATGCTTTATTTATTTACCACTATGGGGGTGGTGAACCAGAACCTTGGTTTCAAAGCATACCATAACCATCAGACCTTGAAAGACAACCAGCGACTCCTTGCACTTTTAGGTGTGGGATGTCGACTTGATTAAACGGTCATAAAAACATGGTTTCTCACGTCTGAGTTCCGGTTTCATGCTGACTGAACGTTTATAGGAATAGTCCGAGGCCCTAGTCATGGACGAACAGTCGGGAAGTAAGTTCATCCAGTTAAGGTTACCCCGAACGGACATAGATCCCTTTCTGTCAAGTTACTACTTGTTGTTGGTGAATGTTTTATTGAAGAACAATTATCTTTGAACTGTTGTCGATGAACTGCATTCCACGGAGAAGTTCAGATCACTGTGAGTGTGATAAAGAAATCAAGAATAATCAAGAGTTTAGTGTAAATTAAAATTGATTAATATCATTTGTACATTCCAAGCTAAGGGGTCTTTATTGATCCGGGTCTCCGACTTCACTCTATAGTTTACTGTCATTGACGAAACACTGTTTCGAAGCACGATGTTGTGAATAAGTTTGCTATGTATTTGCCTTTATGTGACCTAAACTGATGAGTGAATATTTAATGCATGTTCCTCGATTGTTTTGAGAAAGTTAGTATTACTTAATGTATCCGTGACACACATCATCGCCCAACGGCAGATAGCGGCCTGAAGTCAGGCCTGATAACTGACCCGAAAACGCTGTTTGGGTATTTGAAAGGGCTGACGATTTCGACTTGGCCACCAGTGATTTTATGACAAGTTGCTAGGGTTAACCGATCAGTGCACGCTCACGTGATATTTCATTCATCTCGGTAGCTGTCTAGAGCAGCCTCATTCAACTTACTCTTCATTTCGTCCCAATCACTAACTTTAAGATCCATCACGCGTTCATTTTGCGTTGTGTAATCGATGGACCATCTTGTTAGGACCCCACGACGAAACTGATCATTTTCCATTAAAATGACCTCTCCTTCCCAAATAACATGAGACCATTTAATGTTGATTTAAGGGGTCCACCCACCCCGTCTGCCAAATTTACTAGTTGGGGTCATCACGATGATGACGTAACTATCTCGGACTAAGATTTGATCCGTGTTGGTCTACACGCTTTCTTCATGGATGATGTAATGGGAGCTCACGACACCAGTTCACCAGGTCAAATGCCACCCGGAAATAGATCAGTTTGTTGGATCAACGATTCTGCCTGTCTAGTCACACACTAGTTGTGAAAGTCGGTTGATGTGACATTACTCAGTTTCACGAGTTAAATTGACAGTCCATTTCAGTACGGTTGCATCAACCTTATTGTACAGTGAAAATTTTTTCAGTGAAGTCATGTTAAGAGGTCGTCAAAAAGGATAACATGGAATTATTTTACCCGTTGTATTCACATCTTTTGTTTGAAATAGTTGATCTCTCTAGACTTCTACAATATCCGAGCTCCGTGATCAATTCGTCAGTGGTCACATTGGTTTTATGGACAAAGAGGTCTTGCCGAATAAACCGCTGATTTTGTGGGCACATCTTGCTGACACCTGGCTTGTCCGACGGAAGATTATCAGATTCTACCACCTACTACCACACGGTCCAGTAAGGACGATGACGGACTTTCTCGCAGTGCTCACTCCCAAACCGACAATCCATGGTGACTAGCTTGGACCTTGTTTGAGTTTTTAAGATATATATATATCTATATAACATCTTGCATCTTATATACACACATATGTTAAGGCTGATATTCAGGCAAGTAACTCTCCATTAGAAGCTGAAGCAATTCAACTGAAGCTCGGTTAATGGAAAGATATTTCTTTTCCTCTTGTAAGGACCGTTCTATTCGTGAAGCACAGGAGCGTCTGGTGTCTCTAATATGGAAATTCTCCGGCACAGGCGAATTGATATAGAAACGGTCAACATCATACAAGCCGCTGCAATGCAAATACGGTTCACATTGTATCGAACATGACACATATAAGAGAATTTTGTCTGGGAAGAGTGTATTGCGATTAATTTGCTCCTGTCGTTTCCAATCAACAGTGGCATATATTAGCGATTGAATCAATGTCAAACATCGGATTGTACATTTGCAGAACAAAGGGTGCACCCTCGTATTGTACACGTATGACGGAGCCGCTACTTGGAAGCAGGTAAACATTACTCAAGATGCCTGGGTGTTTCGAGAGGCAATCGTGTTAATTCCGTGTTCAGTTAGGTTGAATTAGCCAATTTTGCTTGGTGTGATAACCAACATTTTGATAGTGGATTAACAGATAGGTTGTTTTAAGTTGGATACAACTCACAGCTGTTCACGAGTTCGATTTTCATATTGTGTGTTCGAGTGATACAGTCAAACAGTGCACTAGCCTGGGTAAAATTTTGGGATGCGCCTTAAAAAATATGTCAAATGCTTCCGTTTGCTTCTAGCTGTTTTGGCGTTCATTCCAGCCTGGAACGTTGCTACCTTATTAAGGTCCTTTAAAGCCGTGATCCGCGTGTAACACTTTCTGATTGTGTTGGCGACAATGGATGGTGGCTGTCGTCCAACTCACTAGCAATATGATAGTGTTAACTAAAGGGGTAATTATAAAATTGCTATGTGCTTGAGTGTAGTCAGCCCTGAAGAAACTGCTTGCCGAAACATTACGTTGGTAACACGGATACGATGGTAACCATGCTCCGTTTCTCAAGATTGATCTGGCTGTAGAAAATGACGAATTCCGATGAACATTTGTGGCTGGATACGATGAGAATAAAATCAAGAACTTGTCATAACGGACCGAACAGATTCATATGGGCAGACATGATCGTGGTTGGAAAGATGAATCAGCATTGTAGACTAGATCGATTCCCGTAATAGGATCAGCAAAATTCTCCACAAATCGAAAGAACTGGTCAGACGACCAGTCAATAGTTCGAAGGGATCATTTTCCAGATGTGTTTTCTTCATGCTGGTCTATAAATTGTGATAATCCATTGCATCTTAACTGTACACCATGTGTGTTAGAACGTTAAAACCGTACATACCACAGTTGTATCGAACGTGGATGTGACGGATTTTGGGTTGACTACATCGTATTAACCTGGCAACCGTTAGCATGAAACACACTGTAGCATAGTCGCTGAAAGTCATTAGGCGTTTTACTGTTGAAATCCAAAGGTGGAGAGATTTCAAATCTTCAGGATGATTTGCCATTGATATGTAGTATGTACCATATTTTGAATTATATACAAGCTTTCAGACCGGCCGCAGAATTATCCATGTCGCATTGTGCACAAGGCATACAAGAAGAAATGTCCCGTTGCTGACAATAGAACATCTTCGTAGGTGCTAGACTCATGTATTGTACATATACTTGTTCAATACAAAGTATTCACTATGTATTCAAAATGTCCGTTCTAATTTGCGTGTATAACTCCGGATCGATTGGCGCCAAGAACATTGAAAAAATGATAAATAACCCCTGACATATACACAGTAGGCAAGATAAGAACAGACGTACACCCATTTTACAGCCGGATCATTTTTAAACTTAGGAGTATATTGAAACGCGGAACATACTAGTTTGCAGAAATTCTATGGCCATTAAGTGTTATAAAATCACGGACAATGAACAATGGTGAGAGAAGGGTGCTGAATACTTCTCGGTGAGTAAGTTATACTGCACAACTTCCTGACCCTACGCTAAAGTTCTCCAGTAAACTGAATAAGGTTCAATTAGTGATGGATGTTAAAGGGATATCTTGGACTACACATTGAAAGAGGATATTTTTATTTAGATAATAACGAAAATCGGCGTCCATTAAAAAAATTAATTTGCTGGTTGCTGTATTCTACCGTTTCACATGGGGCACTTCCCAAAACACTGTGGTGGGAAAATGCTAGTTTACAAAAATATGGGCATTGGTCGAAAAGAGTTTGTGAAGCAGAGGATAGGTTTATGACAGATTTCGATAAGCACTTGATTTTTACTGGTTAAGTTGCGCACGAATACTATCGAGAAGAGTGAGAGCTTTATTGTAAAACGGGATTAATGGATAGTTGTTCGATCTGTTTCTACTATAGTAATTGATGTTACCCAGATGAAAATGGGCCTGATGAAGATGAAAACAAACTTTCAGTTATCCCGGCTACCAGATGCTGTTCGTATACTGATTCTTCACTTTTGTGTTAGTAAGCCTAACAACGTGACAAAGTGGATGCTGTTTTACGAATGGCTAGGCGTGCTAGAGTAAACTGAACTTGACTTCTAGAGCATATGATGCATGCACCTCTCACTTGTATTCTTGTAGTTTGTACCATTGAAGGCGTGATCGAGAAAAACCATTAAACTCATTTCAGTTGACCAGGTAGCATTTGGTACCTGGAATGAAACGGCATTTTGTAGTGCGGGAACACGCATGTTATCATCAACTTACACTTTATAGAATCCTTAACTGACTTCCGCTCTCAGTTATCTGTCATCCCGGCTGTCCTCAACAATCCCAGCCTGGTTTTGTTGGACACGGTCAATGACCTCGTCGACTAAAACATGAAAATTTCCACATTTTCACTTCAATAGATGGTACAATCTTCTATCTTCTTAGGGCAAGCTTACCGAACACAGTCTAATCCTGCTGGAACACGCAGAATAGTGACCGCATGGATGTGCAGTATTCTGGAAAGTTCACATTGACGGGAAGTATTGCGAAGAAAACGACAAAAAATGCTTTATGCATTCTGCGTGAGTGTCTTTGCACTCTCTCTACATAGGTCCACTGACTAACACCCATTTGCGAGCGTAAGAGATACTGAGTGAACATATCTGTGTCCGGTTTATATCCAAACGGTCATACCGTTTACGGTTAAGAAATGTTCGCGGAATGTTTAGTGGTAATAGCTACAATGGAATCAGTAGTATGAGTCCAATTTCTGATAGGATGAGATAGTGGATTGTCAACTCTAAACCCATGTAAACAAACAGCCGTTTGGACAAGCTGTCAGATAAATCATAAGTAAGGAAAAATAGATACTACCTTTTATTCTTCAGGAATTTTACCAGACGTTCACTGTGAAATCGGAATATACATCAGATATTAAAGAAACTCAGTCGTCTAATTTGTGGGACAGAAAGTGATATTTCGGTATCCTGTATAATGAGTAAAACTCATCAACCCCATCGAACGATCACGCCCCACGAAAGAGTACCACCTGGTAGGATCTCATTGACCAAGGTGACATGGTGGTTGGCCAATTGGCGTCATACGGTTGGTGGACGACAGACACTGCGAAGAGTGATTGGCTGATGACAATTTTTGAGCCAACCAATCACAATTCAGATATGACCAAGTGGCATATATAACCTGGATGACAGTATCATCAGACATCGTTCTCTATGGTCCCCTGGATATACGGTTGCACTTCAGATGAACCCAGTGAACCATGTCCCACAGACGTACAGTAGGTGCCAAGTGACCTGTGTTGATCCTAGTGAACTCGACGTAAGTTCAGTGTAATTGCTATAACACGCGCAGTTAGTATTTCATTTAGGAGTTAATTTGACGGCGATTCACACGTTCAACCGAATCTTGTAACCAGTTTTAGTCATGCTAGCTTTACTTGATGTAGACACTTAATGCGTATTGAGTTTCAATTCGGTTGTAACACTGAACCGGGTGCAATATAAAAAGAGAACTCAGCTGGTTTGCCATGTGATTTCAAAATCGGTCGTTCCTTTGGGCGGTATTTACTGGAATCGCATAGGTGACTATTAAAATCAGCGATGAAGCAGACCGTGTGTTCCTGGCTAATTTCGGTCAAGTGACATGCACATATGTTCTTATGACCTTCAGGAAATTGTTCGAACAACCCAGCACCCTTGAGCTGGTTGAATGGTGTAGTCGAAGGACAGCTACAGGTAAGGTTTCAGTCTGCCAACGACCGGTGGCAAACGTATCACTTAATACAAATGTTATGTATGAAGATCGATAGCTTGCTTAACTATTTGTTGTTGGCATATTTGTGGCATAAGCCTTCTTACAATCGTAACGCACTGACCAACCGCGAACCAAATCTACAAGGTTTTATTAAAATGTTGCAAATTCTTATTGAAACCGGCGCTTTTTTCTTGGAATTGTTACACTTTCAGCAATCACACTGGAGTAGTAGAGAAAACTTGGTTGGGTTATATGTAGCTCACTTCTAAATGATAATTTGCATCCTTTCTCCCCAGTAGCTCATCAGTCACTTGGTGTAAATAGCGACGCATCAATGACGTACATTTCCTAGCACACCTGAAAGAGCACTCGACGCGGCTGTCCTCAGGTGCGTGTCTATCCTACAATGTGTTGGTCAGTTTACTGGCTAATCGGCCTCATTGATACCAACAGCTATCGTAATAATAAGCCACCGCGTTAGAATAGCCCTTCCAAGTTTACATCCGACTGCAAGTTCCAGAAGCCGAAACCAAAGTTTCATCACCACATACTCCAGTTAATACCATGTTTATTTGATGCTTATGGCATTGGACCGATTAATTACTTATTCGTTAACGTTTCCTTTGAAGAGGTTTTCTGATTTCACGGATGTCATTTTCAAGTGATTGTCACAATTGCAGCTTAACGGACAGTCTGTTCCAGTGTGACCAGTAGCTTTCTTGGATGCCTACTACAATCAGGAGAACATCATTCTTGATTGTTTTTATAGCTAAAATCAGAATATGCCATTTGATCGCCTGTGCTTGATTGATTAAATGACTACAACAGGTTAGTAACCCACGGAAAGCGTGCGTGTTCACCAGTCCATTCTAATCTGGTGAACTTCACGGTAAAGTACAAATGGTTGTCAAGACAGTTCATAGCAGTCATGAGACTGGAGGTGGGTGAGTGAATGGTGGCGTGCTGTCCTGTGTAAACAAAAGTGCTAGAGTGGATCATGGTGAGAAAGACAGCAACAACTGATAAGCCTGACGTGTCGGGGTCAACATCAAGACAACATTCAGTTTCTTACACATTCGCCTGTTGGTGTCCTAATCAAACGGGTGATTTTCAGCACTCAAAGTCCAGTGAGAGATGAAGTTGATGTAATGCTCGTGGATGAATGGATCTTGGTGTTGGGTTATTAACAATCTAACTAAGCAGACCGAATCCGATTCCTTACACACTCTTGCATCCGTATTGTCGAAATTTAACCAGAACGCAGGCTTGGCTTTCAAATGGACAGTTTGTACGTTGAAGTTTCGGACATAATAGGATCGGTAGCATTAAAAAGCGGGTGACCGAAACATTATAAAGACCGAGCCCGACCTAACACGACATTTGAGGTTGTCCATCTGACGAGGATCTTCTCACGAACCTATGATATGGGCGAGAAAGAACCTCGTTTAACTAAGTGGTGGTCAAGTGTACAAAGTTTATCTACAGACAAAAATAAGGCGTGCGCCATGGAACTCGTAATCGTGTTCAACCACTGCACTACTAAGCGTTTGATGTTATCTGGTTTGATGAATTAAACATGCCCGAACCTTGATACACTTTGATGAGAAAGTCGGGGTTCGAACTACAATCGTGCCAACTTAGTCACAAGCAATGGTAGGTTCTATCCAGTTACTTTGTTAACACCGCCAAACTGGGCATTAGTTAGCACACGATTGACAATACTATATGCAGTGAATATTGATTTTGAGCCTCCTGCTTTCATGTCCAGAGTTTGGGAATTCTAAATTACGTTGTCGGTTTCAGGTGACATTAGAGCAATATGCCAGCTGGATTGCTGATGCTGAACCAGAGTCCCCGGAGTTCAGACGTTTTCGTGAGTCTTGGCCTTCACGATTCTTCGAACTGTGTCGGGTACATTTAGCGGTTTTAATCGACTTACCACTGGAGTTTCTGGACGACGCCAAAGAAGCATTTGCCTGTTGTCCGGGCTCTCAGTCCGTTGAGATCGGTTCCGAGCGGTCGGTACACGGATCAGGTCGCTGGCCGTTGGTGCCTTGGCCGCGTCTACGGTGTACGCCACATGCACAGACGCCCAATTGTTTTTATGATGTGGAATCAGCCAAACACTCTGGTGAGTATATCTAGCATACAAACACTTTTGACGGGTTAGGGGCACGTCTCGCTAAGCTACGTGCTTATCGCGTCCGCAATCAGTTACCTGGATGAAACAGAACGGCCTGTGTAGTATAGGACACGTCCTTGTGATTAAGTCGTGCTTATCAAGTGAGGTTAAACCGAAGGCTTCAGGCCGAATGTTGATGCTAATGCACTCGAGCTTCATTGATTTGACTCAAGTACTTTTTATCTCTTTCAGCAGTCCGAACGAACAGAGGAGCTTCGGATGTTGCGACAGTCAAAGTTTGTGCAAATGACGTCCTGGCCAAAAATATTCTTACGTTGATGGATGCCTTAGACACGAAAGCACGTATGTTTACTTTCCCTGATTTTATGGTGCACTCGTATTTAAAAATGAACAGATTAGATTATTTGTTGCTTTGTTTATTTAGGATTGTCTACCGAAGGAATATTCCGCAAAACGGGGAACGTGGTTCGTCAGCGTACTGTACGACAACGTATTTTAAGTGAGAAAACCTTGAATGTCGACGCTCTCCTAGAATTTCACGAACCACGTCCATGGAAACCGCCTGGTGGATCATATGTAACAGGTCACAGCCGCAAATGGATCCAGTCACAACTTAGCCCACGCAGACCACTATCACCCCAAATCAATGTCCACGATTTGGCGTCTGGTCTTAAGGGTGTACTGTACGATCTGCCCGAACCTCTACTTACCCACAGATTGTTGCCGCTGTTTGTTCAAGTTGCTGGTAAGTTTGATTGACGCCATTCTCCAACCACAATGTTCTAACTTATTTAAACAACAGTTTGCTCGATAGTTGATTCTCTATACCTCTCCTTCCCGCATATCCAAGGTCTTACAAATGGTCGAATAGATGATCGGGGCAATCGTACCTACCTCCGACCGATGGAGGAAAAAATAGCCTCAGCCAAACAACTCAAAGCCCTTCGTTTGCTCTGTCTTCTCCTCCCACAATCACATAGCGTTCTACTCAAACGGCTGCTCATACTTCTCACGCATACTCTCGAACATTCGGCTGTTAATCGGATGACCACAGAGAGCCTTGGAACACTTTTTGGGCCTTTGCTTTTGTCTCCAAGCAAGGTAAGGTGATAGTTTTCGTTTATACCAAAAAACGGCGACCAACAACGTGTGCCTTACTGTAGCTGAATCTTTATTTTTATCTTACAACTTCTGTAGGTACATCCACGTGATCTGCACACACATTATAGCAGTTTGGCCAAATTGGCTACGGTTATGATCTCACATGGAGTGAAAGGTTTATGGCAAGTACCGAAAAGTTTTTCACAGGATGTGACGAAGAATCTACAGCTTTTGGAGTCGAGTATTTTCTCCTGCTATCCGCGTGACAATCGCAGCGAATCTGCCGATATTCCGCGTCTAAATTTGTATAAACACGCACCACAAACTTTGTTAATACGGACTCAGTCAAATGATTCCGGCCTTGGTTGGACGGATGTTGGCAGTCAGAGCAATAGCGACGTTGAGAGCGCACTATTCCTCACCCCTACTCCCATCAATTCACGGAACGAATTACCGGATCTAGTAACCAGTATCAATTTCGCCGTTCAATCTAATTTGGACAATGTAGATTCTCCTGACTGCGGGCAGACCGAATACGCGGTAGCAGAATTGTATGCTACGGTTCAGTTGCTCCCGGATAACGATCCACGCAAAAGACGTCTCATTCAACGTTTCAACGCTGCCAACGGTGGCCTTAATTCCATAGAATTACAGACTAACTTGGATGCTATGCGGAAAACCGTACAGTCAAATGCGACAAGATTTGCTCGGAACCTGCACCGCGGAAGTTCACCGACACCTAGTGCTAACAATTTCATCCGTGCTAACACCGGAAGTTGTGCAGTCAAAGCGGCCAAAACAATCCGATCTTCTTTAAGGGTAAGTTTATGTCTGTGTTCTTTATATATGAAGTTCTGTACGAATAACATTGCACATTAGTCATTTTCAAACCGTTTGTTTTTAGCGACGGTTGGCTTTAAGAAGCAACGTCAGCGTGACCACCAGTTTCAAAAGTCCACATGGACGGGTAAGTATGTCAAGTTGAATCGTGTTTATATTGGGTTAATGTAAGCCATGTGATGATTTTTCACTGTGTACCTCCACCTTTTTTGTTTCACAAAGCCTTTGTTGGAACTGGAGAGGGAACAAGAGTCCAACATGACACCGATTGCATCGCAAAACTTGAAAACCGCCAGCCCGACTATAGAACCCCTTACATTCCGGCCCATGAATTCAGCTGAAATGGAAGCAATATCCCCGGTTTTCGAGGCTCATCTGACTCGATTCGATAGCGAGGATAGTTTGCAGATGCCACAAATAACAGCTCCGTCATTGTCCACAAATGCACGGATTTCAATGATTTCTTCCACTTCGATATCTAGTTCAAAAGCAGGTGATCTATTCTTCTGCTGTCCCCTCGTAGAGGCGCTAACCTCCCCGTTTCGAAAGCGAACGACACCTTCAACCCTTTTCAGGACTCCTGATGCAGTTTCGTCTACAACTACCAATACTCCTGTTTCCAGGGTTCTACGGAACGGAATTAAACGAATTCGCTGCCTTTCGCCGGTGACTGCTGTTTACCCGGTTGAACAGCCACCGCTATCATGCGACACCGAGCGAAACAACGAACCACTTACCGGGAGCATCTGCGCTGGCACGAACCGCGATTCGTACTATCCTATTTCCATGCTCGGTTCTGCATGGTGCACAGAGGCAGATGCACAGACAGATAAAAAGGTATGTCCTTATTAGGTGAATATCGAATGTTCCACTGTAGAGTCCTGACTGTCCAGAAATTCATATCGATTGCTTTCCCCCCTAGATCAAGGTATCCACAGAAGCCCACAATGCCGTTACCCTGTGGAAGAGTCCTTTACAAACGAGTTTATTGTCCTTTGGCTATCGCACCCTTGCACATTGCAATGGTATGAAAAAGTCTGTGCATTACACAAGTCAACTGAGGCGGGTTCAAACAATGCCCTTGCAGATGCGTCCTATTTCCTGTTTGGACGAAGGAAACTTCCGACCATCCGATTCTCTGGTTACATTTCGCACAACATTTATTTGACGAGTTGGTCCACTACTACTGCTGAACATGGGAACTTTCGCTGTGTATATATTGAACACGCATTTTTACCTCAACGGCTGTGATCCATAGGTTAACCGTTATTATTTTTGTTTGCAATACAAAACCTCCTTTCTAAGTGTATCCAATTTCACTGTATTTATTTCTGTCGGTTCAGCTTGTAACCAGACGCACGTGCCCACGAATGCGACTTCGACACCTGAGGTGCATGACATACTTGACCTGGGACGTGTTGGAGGTTGTTTAGACACGCAGCCGGATGCGCGTCATATTCTGGTCCCCGTCACCAATGTGTGTGGGAGCTGATGATTGCCTGGGCAGGTCGTTCACTGAACAAAAGTGATTGCTCATGCAAATTTTTGTTTGCAATCTGGCCAGGGTCAGGTTACGCAATGTTTGTGCTTCCAATTAGTCTGGGAAATGTCACATGCCACGTGTTCGGCAATGGGAATCTGTCTGACAAACTATATTCAAGCCGGTTGATAATAGGTGGTGGGATAGTGGGACTTCATGCGGAGGGTGATGGGCTTTTTGATTGTGGCTGAAGTGTCAGGTTCAGTAGGTCCTTTATGTAGGGTTTCAATCACCCAGTGCAAAAGGGGTGGATAAAGTAAAAGACCCGAATCCGTGTAGAACATAAAGTTACGCTTGGTTGAGGTATGTGGATGACTTCGCATTTTGAGTGAGAATTTGAGCCATCTGGGTTAGTGTATTTGGTCCGTGAGTAATAGGAGCGTTCGGCATCAACCGCAGTTTTTAAGATTGCAAACAAACGACTACACTGGTGTCAAGTTGAGTCATTGATAGCTGACCGTTATCAACTCCACAATCGGTGGTTGCGTTGTCACCCAGAAGTGGTGTTTGATTTAACTAATTGTCACGCGTCCGACATTGCTTCTAAAGCGTGATTTATCACTGATAAGTTTTTGTTCGACTTTCCGAGTTTCAACATACCTTCTTGCTGTGGCTCGTGAACATTTCACAGTTTTGGTGATGAGGTCTTTAACTGCACAACTAAATCATTCCGCAAGTTTGTAATACCAGTTGTCAGTGCAAGGTGACTGCTGAGCCGACGACTCAAGCAGTTCAGGTAACTGCGTGTAGAATATGCATGATCCAACACTATCTGATCGTAACTCCAACCACATTTGTCGAAATTAACTAACGGTGAAACTTGAAAAAACAATTGCCTTTTACCAGAGAAATTCATTGTGGCTGCACCAGCACACCCGAAATGTGTTTCGTAGACGCTGTTAACTGACGTCTGCTCTCAAGCTTTGAATATCTTGGAGTTTGATACATGTGATTGTTTATGGTGATGATGGATTTTGAAAGATGACTGCGGATGCCGGTAGTCAAAAATGGCTTGCATGACTTATTGACTCTGATCACACTCCAAAGGATGGAATTAACCTACGGACCACTCAATGGAATTGTGTGATACTAGGTCAACTGGATAAGTCAGCAAGAAAATAGAGGCCTGGCCCAACGCACCCGGTAGATGTAAACTGGACGTGCGATCGCAGGGTTGTTGACCATTCGTGTGGCTTCTTTCTGATTTGGACAGTGGGATCCAACGGAACAGAAGTACAGTAGTCAACGCTGTGCCTACTGACTACCTGCATTCGTGACTGTACAGCAACTCCGTTTGTCACACTCAGTTTGCTCAGCTCAGGTTCACTACCGTTAGTACCGCAGTTTCCCAGTAGTTTAGTTCAGCGCTATCTGCTAAAAATTGTTGACGCACGTTTGCTGTGCCATGGGATTAAGTGTCGTACCGATTCACTTGACCCCGAAAGTGCACCCTGATGAGTTGGAGTTGACATTATCTACTACGCTATTCCTACCTAAGTACATCTTTTCAGTTCACACACTTTCCAATCAACCTGTCTTGTGAGAATTACTAGACTCGAGCTTTACACCTGTCAGAACTCATCTCCGACTAGCTGTCAGTAATTGCAACCTTTGTTGTGCTGTTGGAAAGTGTCCGTGCGCCGTGATTCTTTTGAAGTCCGTAAACGTTATTTTCTTATGCATCTGCCCCAATTCACTTTATAGACTTGCTGCTGTTGAAGCTAATCTTCCGCAGTAAACTCCCTGGTGCAGCTTTACTAGACGTTTTATTTAACGTCAACCTGATGGTTCTGATTATTAAATATTCTGTTTATCAGATCCATCGGGATGAAGTCATCTCCTGAAGCACCTTTGGTGATGAGATATCTATCCTCCCACTTAGTGAGATGTTTCCAAGATGACTCGAAATAATTTAGGCTACATCACCAAACAACAATATTCAACGAAAACGTGCTCCTCGTTGGCAAGACTGAGTAAATGTGAGATTATTCAACCGAGATGAGTCAAGACCGCAGCTGAATTATCAACTGTCCAGATTATATGCAGGTAGTTTAAGGTGTATGCTCATTTTGAAAACAGATCTAACCAAATCTATGATCACGTTGTTGCGGCAGTTGTGTCGCTTCTCACAAGACGCAGAATTGCAAATTCTAGCTGGTTCAAGATTCAAAAGGCAAACGGTTGTCAATGTTCTTCTTAGTCCCAGTGTGTTGTATTGCTAACAAATTGCCGCAGATTAACGTAAATAACACTATGACGGCAGTTTCGGAAACGAATGTGCTCTCTGCAACCGAATAGAGAACGACTGTAATCGTGATATCGCTAACCCTACAAAACCAGTAGGCTTCCGCTCAGTTTTTGCTTCCTGTGACAAAACTCCCGCACAATCTTTCTTGTCAAATGTACTGTTCAGATTTCGGTGAGGCAGCCATAGCAAAGCTTGAAATCTTCTTAAGTGTTTATACAGGTTTGTCTTACTGTAAATTGATACTCATCCACTGATTGCATTAAACTGGTGTTATTTACGGGAAAGTGAAGCTAAGGTGGTTGATGGTGTTTTTAAATGTCACTTCGAACATATCTTGTGAATCAAGATGCAGTTGGCTGGTTACATATCAGTCAGTCGAATAAATCCTTCCCACAGTCGAAACCCGTCGGACCCTTCCAGGCCTGAGTCACTTGATGCATAACGAGTTACAGGATCGAACACAGATTGCTAACCAGTTACAGTGCCTGAATGCTTGTCAAAACGAACAGGCATTTCTGATCCTCTAGTGTCCTCTGTTAAAGCAAGTTTACAAGGCCAATTCTGATCATTCAACTGTTCCATTCTATTTTACCTATGGACAGACTGGGTGTCATATTCTACCGTTCAATTTGAACGAGACTGGTTATAGGCGAAGTTTAAATAAGGTTTCACGCGTTCATTTTTGTGTGAAATGAGAAACAAATCTCGTGGTGATGACGTTTAAGCTATCACCAGATTAAAGCCAGGAGGCAGCAGATTTCCTATGATTTCTTTAAACTGCAAGGAGCATTCACAAAACATGTAAATGAAATGTTTCTATTACAACTATCTATATGCATTCTGTTGTCAATAAGTTGAACACCCAGTCAAATACGCATGTGTACACTGTTGTCTGTAACTGACGCTGTTTCCAAAGGTGTTCCCAAAAATGTTCGGAAATGGAATTTTCCTTACCTTGGATTCGTCTACGGCCAGGTATACTGATACATTGTTCGAATTCCGAAAGTCACCGCGTTTCAAGTGGTACAGTTCGAGCAGTAGTGCCCCTGTGGGTGTAACGTCTAACATTCCTAATGATATTCGTAAGATTTCACTCCAGCTGATCGAAGAGCAATCGTCCAGTGTTGCAAAGTTGTGTGTGGGTCATATTCGACAACAGGGTGATCGTTGTCAGTTTATTGCCGACAAGTTATCGAAGTCAAACGCTACTGCATACGGTTCAACTGAAATGAGGATGAAAAGCTGTCTAGTTATGTATCAGTGGTGCATTCGGTTACCTGTCGATAGCTTGCGAATAATTTTCAGATGGCTATGCCAATACACAGTTAATCGATTGTGTTGGTAACTTCGACAATTAGACTGGTGGAGTAACCCTTGTCGAAGCTTACTCGCTTCCGGTAATTGCATAACCGCCAGTCTACTTATACGTGTTTGATAGGTACCCGTTTGACAACCAATTGCTCGACACTTCCGCGTCAACATATCAAGCCACGAGTACACTACACGAAGATGACCCTTATTCAAAATCTGGTTTGCTGAGTTTCATTTGCTTTTAAGTGCACGCTTGGTCGTAGAAATAATTGAACACTTTCTCATGCCCAATTCACCTTAGTGGTAATTAGGTTTAGACTGAGAAATACACCTGGTGTGACCATACTAACCAAGTGTTTCAACCACCGTAAACTCACTTTAATAAACAGCTACCTTGTTAGCTGATGTTATCGCAGCGACACTAGCTTGCTAATCCCATCGTCATCATTCTTGCCTTTCTCAACTGGAATGACCTCCCTCGGAAAATTTAACTGAATAGACAATATTGTGATGAAAATGCAAATGATGCCGCAAGGGGATTTTCTATTCTTTTTTACCATGCTGTTGCCATCTGAAAATATGCCGTTTATCACAATCTTGTTACCACGTATTTGAGAACTTTCAGCTGAGAACGGCGGTTTATAGGTTACATAGCTTTCGTGTAATCGACTAGTGATCTTTACCATAATGTTGTCAACTCCATGTGCATCATTTGCGGGAGAGGAGACGCGATAAACTGTGTCCGTTAAGGTTACCTTTTTTGACCTCATTCAATGGATGTCCTGAATTACCAGGAAGAGCAGGTATCGATGGGATATTAAATGAAACCTTAAGTACATGTGCTGGTTCATAGTACAATATGGTCCCAGCAGTTTGTGGAAAGGTACTTGGTCGGGAGACAAAGTATTGGAAACAATGGTTGCTTTAACAGAAGCACACTGCAACTTATCAGCCCAAATGAATGCAGAAATCAACACGCGGCTGACAGTAACGGCAACAACAAGGTGTCTTGCCTAATGCCAAATTCTCAAAATTACCTGACTGACCTAGCTATTGGTTATGAATGTATGCAGCGTGGTTAAGCAAGAATTCGTCCACAAATGACATCATCATCATAGGTACCCTAGTATTTTAAAACGAGTATACCTGGCCTGTTCGACCACACCGACATGCACAAAAGCCAGATGGTCTGGTCCTTAAATTCTGTTGTTACTAGAAAACTACTTTATCTTCAGAGAAAACTCTAAGGGGGAACTGAGGACGCACTGCAGCTCTGACCTCATTTTCAACTGAATACAGTTTGGTCATCATTCTATTTATATGTTCACTAATTTCAGTTTTCTGGGTGCTTTCAACATTACAATGGTCATCACCCTGATAGAGGTTTCACGAATAAGTCATTAGGTAATGTTCGTTTCTCACGGAAACTCACTTCCGTTGTGTCCTCACCATTCTAATCCGCTTCGGTTCCGACTCACAACTCATATTCAGCAAGTCCAGAAGGTCCTGTTCCTTGTCAAATGGCTTGTCAATTGTTGAATAGGAGCAAACACAAGTGTTTAGTGTTATTGACACTTGAGTTGAACATACACCATTTGCTGTGCTGGGTGTTAGTTTAGCTCTGGTCACGGCGGATGTGGCTACATCAACCAGGCAACAAATGACTAAAGTTTTCTTCCTACGGTAGTTAGATTTGAGGTTATAAAAGGCTTAGCACCAATCTTACTAAGAGGGTGGATGTGGTATGGTAAACACAACCGTCCATTTGGCCTGGGCTGGCCATCTGGTATCAGTTTAGTTAATTACTTTTAAGTGACCATCGCAACAACACTAGCTTGACGTTTCAACTAATAATGGGTACGCACAGAAATAGTAACGGCACTTGACCCCAGAGCAGTCTCTAACAGCTGATGATCCGGATCGCCCTATTCTGTTCAATTCCTGTATCTTGTCAAAATCACACAAAAAAGAAACTTCTTTTGTCCGGGAAATCAAAATTTATCTGAGGTGGTATACCGTGTTACAGTGAGCATCATTTGAGATCATACATGACGTCGATTCAATATATGGAACTGTTCCCGTTAAAAATATTGTGGATTTTTGATTAGACCTACCGATGACTGTTTGGAAGTTCTACTTCCCATTTTGAACAGACGGAGACAGACAATAAGTGAGTTGGAGGTCCATTTCATTTAAAAGCCTAGTAGAGTGCGAACCACAACTTCCCATAGTCAGACACTTTGACTGCTGCTGTAACCCTGACTCTGTCACCAGTCGGGGGTGGCCTTTCCTACATTACTGAACTCAAAAAAGCCAACTACATGGCGCCAATATGGTTGCATCGAATATTCTGCGATGGAATTTATGGGCTAGTTAATGACGGTTAACAATGGAACTCAGCAAAAGAACGCTGCATCAGCAAACAGCCTTTATCTCGCATGATGGAAAGAATCAGAACTTAGAACGTTTTGTCTTATGAACCCTCTTGTGGAACAGTTACATCCCAATCATAGATAATTGGGCCACTATAGAAAACTGCTGACTAGAGACTCCTACTGGTTCTGATGCTGGACTCGGCACCTATTCGACGGTTCTTATGGGGGAGTTGCCTAAAGTCCGCACTAAGGAGCTTGTGGTCCTGCCTACCCAAATTTTATACACATTCCTCATCAAGACACGAATGTCTTCCGGTTGGTCTAAAATCATTAACTGTTTGGATCCCTGACCGGTTTGAGGAATTTTATTGGCATCTGCTCTCGCTACTAGCACAATCCGTTAGAAGTATGCACGAAATGTTTATCATGACTAACATACTTACTTACCTGGGAGATAAGTATGTTTTCCCGATTGCGCTTTATCATATTCAGTTCCTGTTCGTGATCATTGGTTCGGTCTCTACGGGCCCATCGGATACAGTATCGTGAGTAGTCCTTATGTCACACTGACCTGTTGAACACCATAAACGCTGACACACGAACCTTAAGCACCTGTTCGCATTGCATACGCGACTATAAGAATTTGCATCCATACTGATAAGGTGTGTCACTTATGCTTGGGTACTGTGGTGAGTACTGAAGAGAATGCCAGGTGGCATGTGATTACGGTGGGATGCAATCCAAATTATGAGAGTCATGAATATGTTTGCGGTTTACATCTCATGTTCCCAGCTGACGCAGGAACATAGTTCAGCAAACGGTCTTCAACGAAAAGTAATCGATATTTCGGTGATACTGTTGGAATTGTGGTAACGTTACTGACAATAATTTGCGGTGTGTGAGAGTGTCGATTACGGTTCATCCAGTTCATGTGACAGTTTACTGTGTAACACACGAGGTACAGTCCGCAATGCCATTCGTGCATGTTATGGCTTATCCAACCACTTGGATTAATTCTCATGCATGGTAGCAACCATAAGTTATCCTAATGTTTTTCACCAGCCGCTAATTAAACTCCGCTTGTTCCATAGCCTTAAGTCGTGTACTGTTGCATAGTCAGCGTTTTTGCAGAGTTAGTTAGTTCAGAGAGGTAAAATTTTGAACGTAAACTTTGGGTATAAACTTGGGGTCCAGAAAGGAAACAGACCGGAACCTAGTGTATATTGATTAGTGAACATCACGAACCGACGACAGCGTGGTATACAAGTCGTCCGAATCGGCTGTCTACTAGTAGTTGCTGCTATATTAAAACATTTTGAACCTTACATTTTCATTGCTTGTTTATCTTCCTAGCTCTGACCTTACAAGCAGATAGTCTCTACTTCTGTGGGAATGAAATTAGGGCTTCAACTTCGTAATAAGTTTGCATCTAGTTAAACACTGTGAACCAACTGAACTACAAAGGTCTCTACTCACACGCTTCGTGGTCATAACTCCTCTTCGGATCTGAGGTGGGCGAATGGAACCACGTACGGTGCCACACAAGCCATAGGTAGTTAGGTTTCATGCAGGTATCAGTTAGCTTTGGCCAATATGATAGACCGATTGGGAAGTGGAGATTCCCAACCAGTTTTATTATGTAATTCATTCAGATATTCTTGAATTTCTATAAATTATCGTGTTTCACTCAAACACAAGGGTGGTCAGCTCAATCAACACATTGTAGCAAGGCTTTCGCATACCCTTGCCCACATAAAAGTTTTCTTTCTACTGAGACTAATAGTTTAACAACCACAATAGCAGTAGCAACACACTCAGACAGCGTTCTCATCAATTATAAATGATAGTTTGCGGTATTGTTCACAAATAGCTTGCCAATCATATGAAAATTTTACCCCTTGTATGCCCTAGGCTGTTAGCATCATGTGGCTGTCACCATGTGCGTGTTCACATTATGCTGTATGCTGGTCAGCCATGTTTTCCAGTGATGGGTAGTACACAGCAAAATCGACGTTAACTGTAACCCAGTGAGCTGGAATAAAATCACATTGGTTTCCGCTGAACTATAACAGGGAACAATTATTCCTAACGGTCAGTTTTGTATATACTCCCCTGGAGTGAAGGAGAATATCAGGTGTCATCAGATGAAAACAGGGAGGATGGTTAGCAAAGGTTTTCGTGTTACTTCTCGAGACATACTTTCAAGTATTCTACTGGGAACCAGATTACTTGCGCACAGCTGCAACCCACCAGAACTCCGATGCAAACTCGTGAAAATTTGATGGGCAATATCAAAGTATTCTTCACATTAACTCAGTTCCACACCTTTAGTGATTTGACCTACCATTCTCACCTTGGCGCCAGTCTGGCGCCAAACACTGATCTCCAGATGTCTCTCCCAAACTCCATCCAGTTGTGTTCGTATATCAAACTGATACATCAACACGAGGTTCGCATGCATATCCAGTCACAGATGCGCTGTTGATGAAAACATTCAAAACATTACTGTCCAAACCGACAACCAGAAGGTGAGCAACTATGATTTCGTACGTTCATGAATATGTGTGTTGTGACACGGGACATCAAGGCCATTGGCAAACTGAGGATGCGGCCGTGCTAGTTCCTCTGATTAAAATTATCAACTTATATAAGACATCAGTATAAGAGTCAAGCTAGATTCTTTGTCCACGAACAAACAATCAGTCTGGCTGTATCGCGTGAAATTTATTAATCTCCTACAGAGAGTATTATTGTGTCTAAGATCTATGAATGCACATCAATAGGACAAGTTTTCAAAGTTTAGGGGTCCGGTGGAGTTATGAATTCTATTCGCTCCAGATGCTGTCTTAGAATTTTCATCAACTTTTCACTATCGAACACCAGAAGGAAAACACTTAATGTTAAGGAACCTATTATCTACTTGTCGGATAGATAGCTTTCAGCTGTTGTCATTTTTGTTTCTGTTAACACAGAATTCACATAAAGTGCGTTTCAGATATCCGGCATCTGGAATTAGGCTCTAACTGTTATCATTCAGTATGATAGCCGCTACTAGTACCTTCTAACAGTTGATCAGCTTCGTATCTGGCGTTCGTCTCAATGTACCCCTGGTTGGTGAACGAGTTCCAAAAAGCGGGTCATGCCTAGACGAATGGTGGACTGTTCAGAACAAACAACGCCTTATATTCACTCGTGAAGATGTCCCCGAGAATGTTATTTTTCTGGTACCTGTGATAGTAAACAGCAAGTAGTTGAGAAATCAAACACTAAGTGGAGACGTTTCGGTTTGACACTCATCCAACGGGTTGAGTGAATTTAGTTAGTTGACAGTGAATAAAGCTATGAAAACCGATACTAGACCAAAATTTGCATAAACAAGTGTAATGTGTCGACAGTTGAGCATAAACTAGTAGATAAACGAGTTTCAATGAATTAATTCGTTCCATGAGGGATCCAGGCAAGATGACATTCGATGGTGTTCACACTTCATCCTGGATCATGACACCTTGTTACAGAATGCCACTTTTTACACATTGGCATTACCAGTTGTCCAACTGTTGTACTATGACTTCAATCCCGTGATAGGGGCTTATCGATGGATGTGTAATCAAAGCTTACATTTACTGGCAATAACAGAATTCCTTCGAATTTGTCGCATCCCAAACAGCCACTGTGCTAATCAGTCCTTTTTGATGAGCGAACGTCATATTACTGAAAAAATAACAGTTGCATTGTAAACTCATGTAAGTATTTCCTGGTCATATAAAACATTTTAGTCACGACTGTACGTTCTGTCGATGCATGTTTACGCGTTTAACTGTTACTCGTTCGTCAATACATAAAGAATTAAGTTAGAAGTATACCGCTTCACTCGTCTAACTGGGTGCAGCCACATCATTTTGGTATTGTGACTTTCACCGAGCTTGACATTTAAGTTGCAAACGTTTCCTTACCAAAAGAGTTGATATCATCCTAGCCCCACGCGGAGGAGCGTACACTGAATCACTTACGCACTAATGATATTATCTCGTTTGGTGATGAATTGTTTGAGACGCAAATGCCAGGCTCGGTGAAAATCTCATTACCTAAATCCCCAACTACTACAGTTCCCAACAATCAGTGGTACATCCAAACAGCTTTCGGCTTTCAAAGAGCCCGAATTTTTCCTGAATCGATTTGACTAGGTTTCGATGAGGGATAGATGAGGTAAGTAGGATACCTACTGGTGGCTTGTGTAGAACTCGACCATCTCAGGTGGTGAGGCTGCTAACGGCTGTCGGAGGAATCCTTCTGAGGTAAAGTTTGGTTATTCTGTAATTGACCACAGACATTTGCGAACGCCAATAAATCGTCTGCCCTTCAATGTCCCTCACATCGGGTTTTCATTTCCTTACACTTCCGCTTGAGACGTCGTTTCACTCACTAGCATCCGACTGGCTAGGAAGGAACACCTTGTCCAAATTATGGCTTTCGTCACTCGTCACATCTCATCAGACTACCCACTGTGATTAATTCACATTCCCCGTGACACGACACGCGCGGATTCGAGCCTGGCAAACATGGCATCCAACTGGCACACACCTCCCTACAAATTTCCATGACCTGAAGTAACTTCTGTACAGACGGTGAACTTGAAACATTTTACCGTACTAAGCCCACCTACTTGGTAATGCGGTTCAGTCTGCACTGCCTGGTCAGAGTGGTGGGTGCAGTGAAGCGCTGAAAATTAGCAAAACGTATGGAGAATCCGTTGCTGGTGTTGGATTCAGAACTGACCGGCTTAGAAGTGGCAACAGCTATTGACTGTGAATAACTTCTGTGGAGAAGATTTACTGGTCTATTCTAGTCATTTTTTATATAAAAAAGGAACACACGAATCTCAGAGATCGCCATGCTTGTATCAGGAAAGATATTATGTTGAGTCCTAAATAAGGTGTTTGCTAATTTACAGACAGTTTCTGAATCAGTATGCATGAGATTTCAGAAGTGCCTGTTCACTCTTCTTGGCAGCCTACTATGCACAATACATTAACTAAAATGTCAGATGTTTACTTCCTCCACAAACCGTAAGATCCTGTGATCAAACCAAACAGCCTAATCAGCATAATGGCCTTAAAAGAATTGCGAAAACGTTCACAAACTCATACGGGCGGCATCGAAAAAACTATCCTCTAGGTGTAACAGAATTCTGAACGTTCGAATAGCTTCACGATTTTGCATTTCAGGGTAACCAGTCCATCAAGAATGTTAACTAAATGTTCCGGGGAGACGCCTGCGTAAAAATGGGAAACATTCTTTTCCCGTCAAAAGTTTGAATAAAGAAGATAGTAGGCTGATATTGCACGATTTATGTCCGGACGAATTTCGCAACATCTTTACGGGTGCATACTACAGACCATTTATATATCAGTATGAGAAAGCGAACAAGATACCAGAGAAAATCAATTGTCAGAGTGCACCATCACTGTCACTAATACGGTAGCAACAACCCTATAAACAGTTGCTTCTGAACAGAATATCGATTTGCTCACTTCACTTGTGGTGATAAAGCATCATAAGCGGTTGTGATGAGTGTTCCAAGCCATTATCAGGACAGTTGGGAATAGAATGCTGTATGAACTCCCCACCTGTTCAATTAAGTGTGGTTACTGTGGGAAAAAATAGGTGAATCGGTAAAAGACGTGGTTGATGATCAGTTTTGAAAATAAGATTTGTCAGATAACATTTTAGGATTAAATTTACGCTCCAAATGTCAACATGGTTAACATAACTAGTCGCTTTTACGGTAGCATGGATCTACCCATTTGAAAAACATAAGAAACAAGACTTAATTTAGAACCTCGTGAGACCAAACAGCTTGAAGTATACAACTGCTGGAGCAGTATTCTCTATTTGGATAGGTTGATAGTGTTTCAGGATATTGGAGTTAAACGAGTGGATCATTGAGGCAGTAAAATACGGGAGTTCCTTTAACAACGTTGTCAGAGCAGTAGGCAGACGTGTTGTGATGTGTCAACATTCTGTTTACTTGAATCAGTTGCAGAAACAAGTATACGGTCCGTATAGTCAGACAATTCGAGACAGGCAGAGACACGCATACACTCATGCAATGAAGTTTCTAATAAACATTTTGACAACACTATGTTGCCTCAACCACTTCTGCGCGTCCACCACCGACGCGTAAGTTCAGATCGACATGCCTTCGCCAGAGGCCAGTAAATGAGATGTTTTTACGGGCTGACAATATTTTGAACGTGTTGAGCGGGTCAGCTTGACCTGTTACCATGGCCTATCTAGCAACTGATGAAACCGGGCTTTCCAACGGCTGGTTCACCGATTTGAGCTTGTTGAGATATCAACAACAACGTATTCAGCTACTGTCTAGAATAGCTACCAATTTTAGTTGGTATAAACAAGGGGAGGGATACAGAAAGTGAGAAATGGAATAATTAGCTGAACTTCATCTGTGATCATGAGATATTGGTCCTCTGGTTGTTTGAACCAAGCTCGAGGGTCCAGCCACGTAAAAGCCAGATAATGCGAACCCCACTTTGTGCTTGTTGTCATTCGATATTTACATTGAGCAAGTAGAAATACATGTCTTGTTTTAAACCACTTGAACCGATTCATTGCATTTGTTCATTTTGCTTTTGGCTTCCATTTTGTTTCCGGGACGGCTGCTTGACAGTGATTTCATTCTTGACGATGTTTGCTGTCCCTGTGGCCTATCCAATTTACAAATACGTTTGGCTATATGTAACGGGAGAGAAGAACACAGCAGGCGCATGATGTTGGGGGACAAAACCTGAAAAATGAGACTACTACTCGCTGTGCACCGCATTATGACCAACGGAATGCCATAACGTATAGTCCAACCACCCAGTGATGGATAAATCTGGAAGGCAAAGCTGTCGTCTGGTTCCTTTTTGCCAGGCAAAGCTTGATTGATTAGCCTTAATAGAGCACAGTGATCATTATGACAAATAGAAGTATCACCAATATATCATTTTTGAAGTACGGTCATAATCATTCGTAAGTAGATATTGGCTAGTGTTCAGCCTACCGGATTACACATAAGCACACCGTCAACCTGCCTGTAAACATGGTCTCCCAAATTAAATCTGATAAATCACGTATGCAGTAAAATGAAATACTTGGGTTGTTTGGTTGGACTACTCATAATCCAGTTCTGACAGTACATACCCATATCTGGATGACGTTTGGGATTTTAAACCTGTGTCAGTAACCTCAATGTTTTCAAAATCAATTTCATGACTTGCATCTACAGCTTGAGTAACGATTGAAAATCCGTGCTAAGGACCCAATATTTCAGTCGGTATGGCTTGCCTCCCTAATATTGTCTCGGTGTTAGTTCGACCTCACACACTTTATCCAGTAGTAACCAGCTAACAACGTTCATACTTTATTCTGCATATGTGATTACTAAATTATACTTAAGGTGTTTCACTATTCTATACAGTGTTGTTTCTTTTCGATGAAAAGCCATAATGTTTATTTCGCCCCGAACCAAGGACCTTCGGCTATGGCTCATTAGATGGAATAACATCAGAACTTTCACGTCCTGTTGGTTCCTGTGATACAAAACTTTGTATCTTTCAGATCACTCTTTTAGGAAATCTCTTAGAGTAAACTATGAACAACAATTACCGTCCGCCGTCTATTATAAGGAAAAGCAAAACCTTTTTGTGCTCCTGTTCAGGTACAGTTGATCCATGACCGATTCACTTAACTGGTCACGTGTAGCCTATCTTAAACATCATTAAGTTTGAAACTGGTTCACCTAGTTTAATAAAGCTTGTCTACCAAGAGTGAAATCTTATCAGTGAACAAACCTGTCGATTGCTTATTAGTTATCTCATATTCCTCAGGACGTTAGCAGAACAATCATATTTTCAGACTTTTATTTTATATGGTCTCGTGGATAATGTGGAGTGGGTATAAAGAAATTGGTGACCATTCCTCCTGAGAACACAAAAATGCCTTTTCTTAGGTGTTCGATCTACTAAATGGCTGCAATTAACAGTAGACTAGACACATCACTCCTCCTCGTTATTCCTTTCGTTTTACTAGAAACTTAATACTAATTAAGCTTTTCTTGCACGCAGAGGGATAACAGATGGGATTGTCACACTCCCGTAGTTCCTCCTTGTAGGCTGTGAGAAACGAGTCTTCACAGCACGACAGCCACCTGTTAGGCAGTGCCTTATTGTGTGAGGAAATCCCAAAAGCTAGACAAAAGCGACAGTTTGTTTGGATCCAATGAGTCAATCAGCATCCATATCGCAATTACATATGGCAATTACTCTTTTGAAGGCTGTATCTTACGCTTGAGTTAACTTTGTCCAGATTTATGACATTTCAGGGTTATTGCTCGGAACAGTTTATCCTCGCCCAGCCTAATATCGCACGTGGCTGCTAGCTCATCTTCAGTCAGCCCAAGCGGAAATCACGAAAGTGTTCCAGTCGTCCCCACTATTCCTCACTCTCGACTGTGCATCGCAATCATTGAAACAACTCACTGCTGCTAACTGTCCCCGTGTTAGGTGGCGCCATCGGGTCTAATTGGTAAAAACCACTGACGTGTGAACGATTGTCACTTTGCTCAGCATAACCATCCTCATCGAGGCCGTGACTTACGGCTGACAGATCTGTTTTGACGCACGCGACTACTCTGTTCGTTAACCCTATTAACTCACTCAGTCTGATGGACTCAATCACGCTTCAGGTGTGTGAGGACAACATTTTGGTAACTTTGAGGAAAAATTTCAACCTGAATACTCCCCGGTAAGCGGGAGTTGCCTCATCCGTCCTCGAACTTCTAGCTCGGGCGTAGCTAGACCAAGCGTGCGGTACACCCTGCTTCAAATTGACATAACAAAACACGTCGCTGGCTTGAATGTACGTACTCTAAATGCGTGAGACAGTGTGAAGACGTTTTGCTTATGGTAATCTTACATTATAATTCCCAGTCGATCCACTCAACAACCTGTTCAATCCTTCTACGGACTGAACAGTTGTGAGCCTGCTTGTCGTGTTCAGAACCATACCTTCATTCGACACAGTCAAGGATCCACTTATTAGTGATTAAAAACAGCTTTGTTACGCTCAGTGACCTGACAGAACTCTTCCACTAACCACTAAAGCAGTAACGGCCAAGAATTTTGGTGAAGAAGTTGGGTTATGTTATTAGTAATTTTCACAAACAGGGAAACACAACAGCCTGTAAGTAGACATTTAGTTGAATATTCAAGCACTGAGTAATGTGTTAAACAGAAGTGAATAGCTTGTGCTTGTGTGCTAGAAGCTTAGATAGTATTAAAACAGCTTGCGACAGGTTTTTACTACAAGCCAATATGCACATAAGGGGAGAAGAACGGAATCGGAAGAGGCAAATAAACTTGGTAGCATTTGTGTAAACAACTGAACAAACGCACCGTAAGCCACAGTTCTTAGCAAAATGACCAACAAACACAAATGTGTGTCAATCCAGTCATTGACAATAATGACGGCAAAACCTTAATCTGAGCATGGCAGTCTAAAGTTAGACTATTTCAGTAGCAACTGCTGTGAGATTTCCTCTGGATAGGTTCATACATTTGTTTCAAGAAACTTGGTGACAACTGTGCCGTTCTAATAGCAATGGTCGCTTCACCACTAGCGGTATTCACAGGGCTAGGCAAGCAACGGTTTCAGCAAAGAACAGGAAAACTTTTTTCCCACAAGTAAAAGACATCATTGAGTGAACTGGTGACGTGATTGCGCACGAATGTTAGCCGATAATCCAGTCAAAAGGTTTAACCAGTTGCCTATTGATTAGATCAAGGTTCAGTGGGGCAAATGGTTACTACCTTACTGGAGCCACCCTACACGCTTTGTAAAGGTTATCGGATAGTAAGATGAACTTGTCCAAAATGTATCTCATGGGAGATTGCCCAAAATCACTTGATCTCGTTAGAGATTTTTGATTCGTTCTCTTCTACTGAAGCAGTTGCAACCGTGATAGAGTTATAACTAATGTTACTAACCAAATTGGCCTACAGGGTACCGGTAACCTGTACTGGTTAAGGGCATATCACAACACTTATGAGTGACAACAACTTATGGTTGGGTTTAAAATCAAAACAACCAAGGCACTTTTTAGACAACTTTCTATTGAAAGAGTTGGATTAATTAATTAATTAATCGATCCAGTGTTGTTAACGAACTTTGTGGTTTACGAACGGATGTGCTCTGTCGTGTTATTATTAAGTTGAATTGAACATACTCACAAACTCTCACTATTGAGGGTAATCAGCTTATTCTATTTTGTATTACGATGAGATTGTTATGTTTCTTCAGTCAATGGATAGGTTTACATTCCGTTCATTGCTGTCTGAGTTCCTCTTTCGTAGTTTTTCTGTTCATGACTCTTTAAAACCGAAACATACTCCCGATTTATCTTTTCATTCTAAACCGTCAGATTTACGCAGACATTCTCAGCTTTCCCGAACTCTTAAATCTCCTATGAATCCTACGAACCATAAAACCAGGTAACATGTTTGATTATATTTGTATATCTACCTCATGAAAAACATTACATTACACTACATCACAACTACTATGATAATACTACCTCAGATATTTTGAGATTTGTCCGTGTGTGTAGTTGAAGAAGTCTTCAAAAGCGCAATTATTCAAGGGTATTGATTTTTGAATGTTCAATTATTATGATGTCCGAGACACAACGGTACGATGGGCGGGACTTAGCCACTCAATTAGAGTGAGGGTGTTGGGTGAACAAATTCAAGACGGTAAACGGTATGTTCGAATCTGACTGGAGCAAACAAAGTTCGGAGTCGCAACTTCAGTCCAACCACGTGGTGAGGTTCAGGTTAATTTGGCTTACATGATGTACTTACGAGGCTTAATTACCTGACTCCTTGTAATTATTGCACTTTCTTCCTCAAAGTAATTAATAGTATGTTGCACCTTTGGAAAGTAGGGTCCCTAAGACGCAGATGGGTTTAGGATTTCTGGGAATCTTACGTTAAACAGCCATCAGAATCAACACTGATACGACTGTGATGAACTTGGCTGCATGATCTGTTGTAGGTAGCTTGAGATGAGCACCGAACAGTCTCAGAGACCGTATCCAGAGCTTTCATACGACTTATTCGTTCGTCTTTTCACTTTCCAAAGGAGCCACTGGCCGGATCGGACATGGTTACCCTAACCGCTTGCTACCACTTATCTAGGGCTTTAATTCTCCATGTCTGTTCAACAAATACGGCTGTCGAAGCATTCAGCGTAGAACCGTATTTCTTTCAGACGGGTTACTATTTAAGAACAAGGTGTTAGCCAGCTTGTCCGTGCTGTTAGTTTGCTCAGCTCTCAGTGTGGATACCATCCACAACAATCTTTACAGTCAAAGAAACGTGAAACAAAATGAATAACATCCTGTTTGTCAGGCCTTATAATAACGATAGCTCTAGTTTGCCAGTTTAGTTAGGATGTACTGTGTTGTACTGGTCTTAGTTTACTCAATGTTAATTGTAATAGATCGTTCAGACAGTTCCTGACAATGGAAAAGATCTAGCAGTTAGGTAAACTAATATCTTAACACTGTGACAGTCTTTCGTTTGTCGGTGTAGGTGCTGTCACACATAAGATGCTTTCCAGATGAACATAGGTTTAAATCACTGTGGTAAGTGAGCGAA
This sequence comes from Paragonimus westermani, assembly GCA_008508345.1. Classification (NCBI taxonomy): domain Eukaryota; kingdom Metazoa; phylum Platyhelminthes; class Trematoda; order Plagiorchiida; family Troglotrematidae; genus Paragonimus; species Paragonimus westermani. The sequence continues at coordinate 184,918 of QNGE01000039.1, read as the reverse complement.
AATGCTGGTGACACGATATTCGGGTTAAACCAATTCGGAAGCTGTCAAGTTGTTTGTAACGTCCGCAGCAGACGAGCAGTTCGGACTAGACGACATATTGGCCTAGTATTGTGATAAAAAGTCATTGGACCAACCAATATGGGTAACTAATATGCAGAAGAGAGTAGTCAGACTTTGATCCTGGTTGCAAGCATTGAGTCACTGTACGAGTGAAGTGTGAATTATTTACAGTTGTCACTTTCGCTGATTATTTTGTTTTCTAGGGGTGGATGAATAAATCCTATGAACTATGTCCCCCTGAAAAAATAAGCATATGTATTGATTTATTTTATTTACTCGTAAACGGACATTTCACGTTCATTTGTTTGAATCCTTCTGGTTGGAACAAGATTTGAACCGGTAAAAGTTACGTAGATAGCCGGTGCCCCTATCCACTGGATCGCTAGGTTTGTATATTCCTTTTTGAAGTATATGTTTATCTACCTCCACAGTTAAGACAAGAGTCCTGACGAGAACCCCGAGTTATGTGTGAACCCAACTCGATTTATAATATAGCCTTTAAGTCAATGATCTACCAACCAGGTGGTTACAATTCCATTTCAGATCGAGCCAACCGGTATATCTGCGCAAACTAGCTGTGGTTGTTTCTAAAACATTTGAGATGGTTGATTTGGTAAAATCTAGATTTTGAGTTTATAGTGTAAATTCTATCCATCATTCGTACAAATTGTTCGAAAGCTGGTTAGTCATGGCCTCAACTTCATGACTGGATAAGCAGTGAGCAAAGATAACAAACATGTGTACTCATTCCAGATGTCAATGAAAAGTTCTGATAGACGAACATCAAAACATGCCTACATGATGAAGTTCGGCTGATTCATTGCCTCTTTGCTTTGAACAGATGCGCCTTAAGCATGAACTAGTCATCTTATCTTATCTTAGTTGGCTGGCTTAAAAAAGGGTCGACGTTTGGAAGTGACCTTATTTGAATCGATTAGCCTCAAAATGTGCCTACGAATGTTGATTTCTTAAGAACAGCAGAGGAAAACCCTGACGAATAACTGTTTTCAACAGTTCATCGTCAAATCAGTCGGTGAAACGAAACTGGAAACTAAAATGGAAAGAGAATTAGCAGAGTATCACTGGGTCGTGTAAGGCGGCATAAAAACTCCAGACAACTGTAATCTAACCATTCAAATTGTGAATCACCAATGTTAATGATGATTTCCGTTAAGAATCCTGTAAGGATGGTGTACCTTTGAAAATCTCTACCTCGAAAAAAGAATATGTGATAACTCATTCCCTGGATGGATATTGCATACAAAATTGAGAGTAATATGTAGAATAGATCATTCCCCGAAGGAAGAATTACAGCAAGCACATTCTTAAGACAACTTCCAACTGAAAAGATCGAATTCGGCACACCGATCACAAGAAGAGTTGGTTTTGCACATCATTATAAAAACAGCCTCAAATGACATGAGCAGAAATCAGACTCCGACGCTGGATGTAGGTATGCTGTCACTAGTTGGCACACGAGTTTAAACCCAACCGGTGTGAAGCATATGTGCTTGAGTCAATGTAACAGACTTGTTCGAATTTATGATGGTAAACGCAGATCTGTCTCAATCGTGTCGACAATTCAAGTACCCTCAGCAGATGCGTAGTAAGCTATGTAAGAGATTGACGGAAATTGTAGTGACTGAGAATCCTTTAACCATTTACTACACTCCAGACATAAAAAGCCCGTTTAAATGGCTGAGGGGTCTCTTGGATTTAAGACAGTTTATTTGCATGAAGTAGTAATAACTTGCAACAAGTCCTCAAGTTTCAACCCCCGAAGCTTTTCACGTGGGTTTGAAAGTGGCGTATATGACAACAACTTTCTCTGTTCCACTTGTTGTAACAGTATTGACGCAACAGAGCTGAATCCACGGTTAGTCCGCACTTGGCTCGCTACTGTCTTGCGCCAGTTTTGGTGACTCAGAGTGGTTTCTAAAGTCTAAACATGCTCCCTTTACTGGATCGAATCCACCCCATGTCCGCACTTTTCACATTTGGGCCTCTCCTAAATTCTTTAAAATACGGCAGCAATAAGGCTATGTATATTATAAGAATACTTAGGGAATCAGATTCCCCGCAACTTCACATCCTGTCGTACAACCTCTCCCAAGATCCATTCATGGTGGCTACCCGTCAAACAACATGATTACCTTGTGAAAATATAAGAACTGTTGGTTGACCAGCACGATATAATCCCAAACCTTGTAGCACGTCAAAAAACTGGGTTCCAGGTATTCCGTTCTTCAAGATGATAGGTAAACAGGCATTGTAGGATGCTTACTTCGCGTTTTCTTATCAGTCAGTTACATGAAATATTAGGTTGCGTAGGTTGTTACCGTGCGCATTGATATCAAGGCAAGTCTAACTCCGTCTTGAGATCAGCACTATATCATTGTTTTGCTGATGTTGGTGTTAATTCGGTTTACATTTTATTTCTACCACTGAGTCCGTTTATTGACACTGAACAACTTGTGACGACTCGGTCATGTACCTCGCATGCTAACTGAAGTTTCACTGAACCTGACGTCGTATACTGAGCCCACAGACAGTTGGACAAAACCGCATGATGTCCGAGATCGCAACCTGTCGTAACCAGTGATGTGTCAACATTTAAAACGTTTCTGTCTAGCCTCGTATTTGTTAGCTTGTATCTTCCCAATCACTTATTTCTGGGACACGATACGTCACTGTCGAGATCAGCGGCGGCTCGGAACACAGTATCTTCTGGTCGCCTTCATGACCGTTGTGAATGAGCGGATGACTGGAATCAAGCACTTATGTGACACAGCTGAAGAACAGGAACCACACTGCAGGGAATAGTCGCCGCCGATCAATTTTGGCATGGAGATGGACAATAAGAAATTACTAATTTTCATTAGACTCAATCCTATGCGTAGTTATTAACTGAAATTGGTGCATGTTTTCAGTGGACTGTTCACCTAATATCAGTGAGATCCTATTTAGGTACTGTTAAGTGTGGACCGCAGTTTTTTCAACAGTGGGGTGTTTCCTACTGTCTTCTCACCTGACTACTGTAAAGCTGAACTGTAAAATAGTAGACTGAAGATTCCTAGCGTTGTCGGTCTAGCGATTATGGTCCATTCATCGTTTATCTCTGCTTTCTCATTAAAATCAGTCTTCATGGTTGCTGGTTCTGAAAGAAGCACTACATGTTTGAGCTTCGTTCCCGTTGAAATTCGTTGGTGATGACCACTGTTAGACATACAGAGATTTGAACCGAATCTGGTGGTCTCACAACTGGGCTGGACTAATTTATTGCATTCAAACACGCAACCGTTACCGTTTGTGAGCAATATAACTTGCCTAGAGCCATCTGGAAAGGAGCAGCGATAGTACATATTTTGTACACTTCATTGGAGAATCTCGCTGAAGTCGCGTGTAATCATCGCAACAGTAGACACGTGGGCATCCCAAAAGGCAATATAGGTGAACTGCTAATGCTTTGAAAAACTAATGATCACTTTCCGTCAACAAAGAGATGTAGCGACAATGGGGTCGTCAGCACGTTTTTCCTTAGAAGACATTTTCATCAGCAAGCGGGGAAATACTGATCTGAATGTGGACAGTTAAAAATTTGCCATTTGCAGCTGCAACTACGATATTTCTTTGCTGTCAATGAGGATTTAAGCATGAACAGAGTTCTGTCGATTTTTAAGTTAATGCGGCACAGTAGAATGTCCACCAAGAAATCAGACAGCATAGGTTGAATGAACTTTCTGGATGTTGACGCTGGTTAACATCCAGCCGAAATGCTTATATTTCTACGGCTGGGTCCCTTCTATGTTAAAACATCCGCCGAACTTCCCATTAACAGTAGAGAACTCTATGTTCTACAGTCAGCTTCTGTGGGTACTGACGTGTTTGGTTTGGTCGAGAGGCATAGACTGACAGTAGTACAAGACGAGTGTCAGATACAGTACATGGAAGTCACCGAGTGGGGGCAAATATTAGTGTGAGTAAAACGGTTTGAAACACGCATACTATCCAGTTGACCGACTCCAATCATCTGGCCACTGAGACAGATGCCTATCAGATTGCCTACCGAAGACCGAGAAATCGATCGAAACCGGTGCGTTCTCAATTGTTGACCGTTGCCGAGGCCATTAATATCCGATTGCGCAACCGTGACCTCCGTGTTCACAAAGGGGTCGTGCAGACACTTGAGCTGCCTGGACGGGAGACCAATGCAAGTCACATTTCGGTAAAGTGATTGCGTAACTATTAGAAAACCTTCGACCCGGAATCTTTGGCGCCGATTTTCTTGTATTGGTTACTGCGTTCATGCGTTTGCGTTGTAATTAATCAGATGATCAGGTGCAGAAAGCAAGTCGTATTCTCGCACGACGCGGACTGGAACGTCTATCATCTCACAAGTTTCAATCTTAAACATCACGTCTAACTTCAGATTGTTCTAGTCAGTCGTTTGACAGCTGATAGATGTAAATCCTCAGCTCTGTACTGTACCACAGCTCCTTGAATTCCTGTAAAGTGTAGTAGATTCAAGAGTAGTTGACTACAAGAGAATTGCAGCCAAATAAAATCGTGAGAGTTAGAAGTCAAGTCACCAAAGTTTGTTAAACAACAGACATTTTCTCTCGTTGCTGACGCCACATCTGTTTAAACTTCGACGCTGGTTTGCTTCATCATGAGTTGCTTTGAAAAAATGTCGCAATTCTGTGACCTTATCACGATTGGACAGGCTTATATGTAACGAGATAAGCTCCTCTCCGGTCTGCTACCGAATTATGTAGTTAATGAACGAACTTGTTGAAAGTTACCCAGATAATCCTATGCACAAGGTGAGTGAGACGGCAGGTTGACGGTTTATGTTACAGCAGTGAGTACAGACCAACAAGTCGAATCGTAACTCACCAAAGAGGTGTTCATCATTCAACCCTGACTGCCAGTTTGAACGGTCCTGCAAAGGCATTCGTTTTTTTAACGAACCAGCGAACAGAGCATCTCAATGAATACTTGATCAGTTCATAGCCGGTTTTCCACTTTCTTTACCGAGTACTGCTGCAACACTTACGATCGGCCAGCAGACTGCTTGCAGTATATGGGGGCATTGGCGTAAAGAAGAGTAATGTAGCGCATTTTGATAACGATCCGTTTTTGATGAATTACCTACTCTTTCATGTAATGATACTAGGCAAGTTACCTCACATGTATATACTAATCTGTATACTGTGATACTTGCGCTGTTTTCAGGGTAGCGCTATTGTCAAAATCCAGCTTAACAGTTTTTACTGGATTATTAACCGGCTGGCGCCAGCACGAGGTTTGACAGTATTGCCTATCAATACAAGAACACTTGTTGACCTGGTTACTAGGCTGGTTAAAGATTAGGATATTTATGGAAAGGTATGTTTAGTATTAACCTTCAAGAGCTTTTCAGACACTTACACTACACACGCTACATACTAGTAATACATACTTACAGGTTTTCAAAGGAAGCGCAAAGTTTGCAAATGTAAGTTGTACACTTAGAATGCCACTTTATCGAGTGTCAAACTTTAAGGATCTATTCAAGAGCTTGGGGTTTCTGATTAACCAGGAAAAGCCATAGGAAATCATTATAACCAATGGAAACATACGCAAACGTTAATCATTATTCAAATAAAATGCTCAAAGGTAGAAAAGGATATTAAACGAATAACACAAAAGCCTCACATCGTTTACGCAAATATCACTGAAGTAAGGAGTCCCGCGTGCATGCTAGACCGCGGTGTCAATCCATAATGAAATAATATCTGTTAGCCTTACTCTCTGCTTTTGTTGGAGATTCAGTTGCGGTTGATTCGAATTAGGTGACAACGGGATGCACTGCATCAAAGGACGGCCAGTCGCTTTCACGAGAATCATCTTGATTGGTATAGGCCTAGATCCGAGCAAATGTGCCTATCAAGAGACAGCTTTCGTAACTTAAGAAATTGACGAACTTGAATGCAAGAGCATCGTTGTAAGCAACGTGTAAGCAACGTGTATACACAAGTACTATTAAGTAGAAACAAGTGAGAGCCCCTAACAACACTCACTGAGTTCTCTGACCTGATATGAATGGATGTGGGTCGTCTTCCCTGATTAACACACTTAGATTTCATAAACACATTTCCCCCATTAAGAATCACTTTTCTAACGGAAGTAACAACGGAAAAAAACACCCAAAATATTGCTTGCCTTAACCTCTAGCTGTGTGTCAGGTAATCTACCACTTTGGCAGAACTCGGACTTATAAATCTGAGTGCAATTAACTACATGCCACCGCACGACCTATTGAACTAGTACACGAGAGACTACATGGTTCATCTCGAACAACAAAAACAGAACTTAATTTCGGTTAAAAATAATTTTCATCTTGTCGCCACCCTAAAGGCGGACAACAAAATCGATTGAAACAACAATATGCCTAGTCAGATTTTCTCGGTTGATAAAGTCTCTAAAGTAGTTTTATACAAAACATGCCTATGAAAAATGTCACTTGATATATCCTATGTAATGATGCTGGTTCATTTTACAGCAAAATGGGGGAACTCCGATTGATCCCTTTTCAGTTTGGCTCGTGTATAATAAATACTATGGAGAGGTTGTGCCAAGGATACGAGAAATGGTAACTAGTCTATCCCCGACACAACTTTACTTTGTAGCTATAGTGCGGTCGGTACCGGGATAACATAGCTCTTTTCTCAAGTCCTAACTGAATTGCATCCTGTTTGGGTAGCAGAACACTATATGATTCTGAACTAGCATGGCACACGGTCACTTGACCAAGCTGTCGGTTGTTTGGCCGGAGTGATCTACAGAGCACCCTCTGAATACACCTCTATACAGAGTTTGATGACGCACTAAGAAGAATGTTATCTGTAAGTTACTCGTAAATTTTTCGGTGAGCCACTCTGGCCACTCGGAAATTGATTTTGCATACCATTTGGGTAACTCATCCATGGTCATAATCGCCACGAACTTCTTTGAGACAACAATGAAAAGCCATAACTTACCACTGTAGTGCAGCTAATACATATGTCCCAGTAACGTTTCCGTGAACCGATTATTTAGCTAACTACAGCGCCAGACTGTTTGGGATAGAATGAAGATAATCTCGAAATCCCATTATCGATGCTAGTCACTTGTTGTCTATTGTACGCTGCAGTGCGATTGTTATGTTTGATAGACAGTGATTGGGTCAACATTCAATTCATCACCCTCTGAATTGCACTTCTGTGAACTTTCTGTTGATGGCCCTCTGAAACTAAGATACTATTCCGGCTTGTCTATTCTTTTTAAAACCATTCAACACTGATTCGGATATACGTAAGCTTTCTTAACTTCCTTTAATCTGTAAAATTCCTAAGATTCCTATGAATCTAGATGTCCTAAGATGGCATCGGTTTACCCTGCAGCAAGATCCTTCTCCTAAACTGAAAGTGACCTTAGTGCTACTTCACATCAAAGCAGAACCACAAAGAGCACGATCAATATTTGCTGACTGTGAACATCTGATATGTTTACAAACATGGATGCGGTGGTCAACAAAACGTTGGGTGAACAGCATGTGAGTTTGTTTTGCTTGCTCATTTTGGACTTTTATTGAGCTACGCTATGTAGTTTTGTAGTTCTTGGTGATGCCACTAACACAACAAAAGAACCGTCTATCACACAAAGCGTTTGTTCTGTGCCCCGTATCTCTCGTTTCCCGGAAAAGATGTGCTACTTGCTCTTTTCAAATATCCGTCACTCTTAACTTCAGTGGTTACTGTCTAGGTTGTCCACGGACCTGTAGCTCTAGGGTAATTAGCCACCGATGTACTAGAGACCTCACCGGTTGATTTCTCCAATGAAAATGTGACTAACGTTGATCTACTCAAAGAGCAATAGTGTATCATAAAAGTAATTATTACCCCAATATACTGAACTAAGATCTTCAACGAAAAACAACCGATCGAACCAGTCTTCATAGGTTTTTCTGAAGCCTTCGTTGAAGTCGATAACTTTATTCCGTTAAGAAAACTCAAGATTTGTGGTCTCTTATAGTAGCTGCTAAATGGGCTCGATTTTCATCTGACCAAACGGTGATCTACTTTAATGGGAAATGACCAGTTTTCAGGCTGAGTGGTATTAAATTACAGTTTTCTGTAGTGGTCCATCCTGGGTTCGCTGCCATTCATTCTGTTTGTCTTTCGCAGTCGCCACTGACACCATTACCGTCACAAGGGCTGAACTACGTCGCTGGTACACAAGCATAGTGAGTGATGCATGGATCCCAGCACGTGGATACGCTTTAGGACAACCTAAACCCGCCTGGGTACTGGCCAATAAATAATCATTTACCGTTTAGCACCTATAAATGCAGCCATGCTTATTCGCTGCCGAAAATATAGCGATTTGAAGTTAATTGCACATGACAATAACCTAAGAAAACTGATGACAGACATCAGTTCGTCTTTATTCTGTGCACCTCTGGCCGAAGGGCTAAAATTTCCATTCAACTTTCTTCTGAAGAATCTACGCTTTCTTTTCTGTGAAATGTTCTTCATGATGCACAGCCTTATTACAGGTCATCTCATAAGTGAACTAACAAGCCTGCCTTCTGTATCATACAAGTCGTGTTACGGTTAGTGGGCGTCTAAGATCGCACTACCAAGACAACCATGTAGCTTATTAGGTAACGTTAATGTAGTACGCTAGTCGGGTGGCGTCAGGTCCAAGGGGATTGTGAGCGTCTGGAAATAGCTTTTGTAATAACTTAAAGATTATACATACAGCTTGTCACCCACCAACTGACACCATATCATTAACCTAGAACGAATGATTGACCAATCAATCTCATAGTTTATAATTTCATCTACGTAAACTTATCTTTAGGTAGAACTTATCCGCGACGGTCCTCTGGAAAGGTTTGCCTAGTTCTGTGGTTAAGGCTGACTCGCCTGAGATAGTCAAAACTGCAATCAGTCAGTGCATGCACGAAGACCACTTGGAACTACAGCTCTGGTTGCTCACCTCTCTAAAGTACCCATACAAGTCCCCTGACGCCCATGTCTGTCTGCTTGTTTTCGCTGTTAACTGTTCGATTGTTTGCTGCTCGTTTCATTATGCTGCTTCAATAACTCCTTTCTATAACTGCCTTAGTTACCTCGGCTTACTGTCCAACAAAAGTTATTCGCCGATTGTCACTGAGACGGGAACGCTTAAATATTCATCTTTTCCTCCATGAACCTGTAGCTGGGGTGTGGCCCGATCATCCAACTTGCCATGCCAGTAACCAGTGAGTAAAAACTTCTGCTCACTACAAGATTTTCACAGACAGACTTTGACTTGAAGTGGCATTACGCTGACGCTGAGTTACACGCATCAGAAAAGGCCACATACAAGAAAACTTCATCGGTGCACTTCAAAAGCATAGTTCTTTCCATCGATTGCACCTCGCCCACAGAAGTCGAGAATAGAAAAGGACTCAGGACATTCCCACTGTTAAGCAAAAGCTACCCATCGTGTCATCGTAGTGAAGTAACAGCCAGTTAGATTGAGTAGATTGTGACGAATTTCGCAACCTCACATATGCTGACGTGCAGCTGACCGGTCTAGGCAAATTGGAACATAATTTTAATCAGTGGAGCACAGAGGGATGGCTTTAATTTCTTTGCCTAGTGCCAGATGGGACAAATCAAGTAGCGACTCTTAACACTGATTGTGGACATTGATAAACCTATTGATGTGGACAGCAAATTGTTAACTGTGGGTTTTTTGGCTATTGGTTGATCACATTCAACCTGTTGAATACAACACTACTATTTCTGAGTAGATCTAGCCATTAGCTGACACAGACGTTAATCCGTTATATTAATGTACCAGAACTATAAATCACTCCTCAAAGAATGGTTGTGGAACTTTCCAAATCTAATATGACCGGCATAATTGATTGGTACGGTGTACTTGAACTCCAGACGGATTAAAGTCTGTGGTGTACAACCATAGTCAAAGTATTTTAGTGAACTGACGATTTATGAAAACCCACCTTTGGGATCACTGCTGGTCTGTGCTTGAGACCAGTGTTACCACATTTGAGGTAGCCTGTCATTAGTAATGTTTTGATTGCAAATATGGTCCTCCGCGCTTCTGCTGCATAAGCTGTTAATTGGGCTTCTGATCGTCTTCGTTCAACGCACTGACATAAATCTAATTACGGCTTCCGTTCTACCGAATACGCCTGGCTGATGAAATCACTGATCTGAAATCAAATCTCCATCGGCGGTTTCTAAAAAAGGAACGTTCATATGACTGTGGAGACCAGTTCATAAACGATGGTTTTCAATGGAAATTAGTTCTGATGTAGTCAGATCGCTTGGCCAGATGAATACTTGCTACAACAGCCTGTGACAGTGATCCATTTGTTGCGGTCCAAGGAAAGCAGATTCACGAAACTTAGATACCGCAATAACGCGCATTGGAGAGCTAGGTGCATACACTATTCCTATTTTTGCGTGTTCGTCACAGTAACTGTTAGAACAAGCTCAGATCAACGAACTAGAAGGTCACTGTTGTTGAGCTAGAACAAACAGGCCATTATTTGGGTCTGTTGTCCAGTCGACAATCTAAGTGTACTTTAGTCACGTTTCCACATGTGGCGTCACATGGAACAACCGTAGTCAAAAGACCAGGAATTCATTTAAATTAAGGATGTGCCTACGGGCGGAAGTTTCGTGTTACAAAGCTTGCAAGACGGCATCAAAGCTAGGTTGTCAGGTATCGCCTTGGAAAACACACGTTCGTGAGCATTTGAAGGACACCCGTTAAAGAGACAGTGGTGGGGTGCGCTCAAGTTCTATTTAAAAATTCCTCCGGGACTCAACATTCCTCCTACCTGTTCAGGTAACATAAGGAAGGAGCGTGTGTTGCCCCTTGTCGTGACTACCACATTGTAAAATATGCAGATACATTTCTGACAGTCCAAATGAAGGATTATTCCCCATCTGTGAACATATTCGATATCATAGGGCGCCTTTGGTGTGTGGGTCTCTTCTCAGTGTGATGAAATCAGTGCACACAAGAGAGAAGCGCTTTGTTTGCGTCCATTACCGAATATCTCTGTAAAGACATTTTTACAAACACTGTTGCCACATTAGTTTCAGTTTCGTCCATCAAAAGAAAGCGTTGCGTTTATACAAACGATTCGTCGGTACTTCATCATACTAGACTCAGGAATATGGAAATCTGAAGTTACACAGTTAGTTCACTGACCGTTGGTTTATTGTTCAGTTTCAATAGTACGTGGTTGGCTCCATTTTGGACAAGCAGTACAAGAATATTTGCAGGAACACTAGAACTTTAACTCATTTTAGTTTGAATTAGAATCGTTCGGTGTGTTTATCTCTCGAACGCTTTCGAGAATGGCTTTAGTTGGACTATTCGGAAACGCATAATGAAGTGTAAATTCTAGACCCGAATGAAGGCGTTGTTGTGACTCTTCCTGCTGATCAACCCATGCGGAAACTTTAGTCAGCACAAATTACCGTGCCCACTTCCACTTGTTGCTCTGAGGCAGGATTCACCCGTTGAGAAGAGAGTCAAGTGCATTACTCATCAAACCAGTCCTTGCAATCTGGTTTCTCACATCTTGTCTGTTTTCAAGGTTTATCGAAATCATTGTCAACCCTTTCTTGCGCCAAAAGTTTGCGCCCGGGTTTGGTGAGGATCTCTTCTTGAAGTCTTTGCAAACACACATTTGAAGTGCTTATCGATATTGTTTATCCTTCAAAACGGTGATTTCTCGATATGGTTTAAGTAGCCTGCATTCATTCCCGCCAGACACATCCGAATGTACAAAGTAACATCATGAGAACAGCGAAGTCGTGCACAAGACCTACTTTCGGTGTTAGATTATCCGACTACTTACAGTTCAAACACATGAACACAGTAACCAAGACAAGAAAATCGGCGCCAAAGATTCCGGGTCGAAGGTTTTCTAATAGTTACGCAATCACTGTACCGAAATGTGACTTGCATCGGTCTCCCGTCCAGGCAGCTCAAGTGTCTGCACGACCCCTTTGTGAACACGGAGGTCACGGTTGCGCAATCGGATATTAATGGCCTCGGCAACGGTCAACAATTGAGAACGCACCGGTTTCGATCGATTTCTCGGTCTTCGGTAGGCAATCTGATAGGCATCTGTCTCAGTGGCCAGATGATTGGAGTCGGTCAACTGGATAGTATGCGTGTTTCAAACCGTTTTACTCACTAACATTTGTCCGCACTTTGTGAATTTCGTGTTGTATCATGGTAGCGACAGCTCACACACAATTGTATTATGAGGCAAAGTGCCTCGACTGATCTTTGTGCTTTCTATATTAGCTCCAACATCAGGGCCACTCCTGAAATCCTGACTAATAAATGCGCAATTATTTTCCTCACAGTATTACTTAAGCACCACTTCGATTGAACTCATTGCCTTCTGAATGAAATATTTTTGATAGCCATTCGGCATGAATAATTGTGAAAAGTCTAGTCAGTTATCAAAGTGCCAGTGATTCTGCTCTTTAGCTCCCTGTTGGCCAGAAATCGTATTTGATATTGTTTTTGGCTCAACGAAGCAGAAGTGTCAGATTGAATGTACTAAATTATCCACATCAATTTCCAATAGACTTTTCGGCGAATTAAATCACTTTCTCTTCCTACTATGCACACAATCAATCAAGCTCACTTCTTGGTACAGCTGTTTCCTAACTGTTACGAAACATGCAGCCTTTGTATCCTACTCTCTGATTTTCTCAATCATCCTGCCTACTGTTTTCAAAGTTGTTACTTTGAAGTTAGCCTTCGGCTCAAACAAAGAAAACAAGTTTCGTTCGCTGCACAATATAGGTGGCAACAAAACATCCTGTCCCCATGAGTACTGGACATAAATTAATAACAATGGGTCGCCGTTCATTTGATTTTATAATGTATAGCAATACGTGGAGAGTGTACAAATAAATGGCATGCATTCAGCAGTTTCCCGTTTGTTGCACACGGTTGACTGCGCATCAATCTTTCTACGCTGATCGGTACGAAATGAAACGATTTGTGTTTGTTGTCGCAATCATCAGTTCGATATGGCTGTGTAAAAATCACAGCGGCATACCCCAAATTAGTGACGTTTTTTCTGAACTTCCTGTAGGTTTACGGCAGTTAATTTGAAGTGACCTGGATTCATCGGTGTCAATACTTGATGTTTGGAAGGACTAAGTAGTTAGTGGGATGCTGCAAAAGAGATTACTACCTGTTTTGAATTGTGTGAAAATGAGCGAAATCGACCTGAATTGTTGAATCACTGGTGTCTCCACACGGTGCTGTTGTTCTAAGGCAGTATTGACCATGGTTGCACCGTCGTCATCAGCTTTTTTCACACCAAGCCGGAATAATTCCAGCCAATGGCAAAATAAGAATAGTATGTAATTATCTTATATTCTGTAACAGTAAGCAACCGAAGCAAACGCACATAGTCAAAGGGTTCTAATGCGATCGATTTGACAATTCCTGTTATGAGTAATTGAGTATGTGTTCTGAGATTCAATCATCCTCATAAACCTTATGATTTCGAAGCATTAAACATCTGATGCAACCGGAACTTTGACAGTTTAACTATGAATGGAAGAGACATCCGAAGTATGACGCGACTCCAACAAAGGTTTACTAAAATACTTTGATTTCCTTCCCCAAATCGGTTACCGTGAAGGTCTGTTGGAACGATGAATCAATCCCTCCTGTAGCCTTTGAACTGTTCCAGTCTATTTTTAACTTTTGTAAAAATAAAAAACAAACGTTGCTTCTACACTCACCATGAGATCTCAAAGCAGTGAACGTTAAATAAGTTCAGGTTTATTGCATTTCACTGAGCCCTTTGAGAAAGGACGGATAAGCATTGAAAAGAATTCGAAGACAAGGTGCCTCAGTGAAAAGTCGCTTACGTAAAATCATGAAAACATCAAAAACCATGAAGCCGGACAAAGATTTTTGAGAGATATCCGGAAGCCGAGGTCAACAGGGCTTCCTCAAAAGTTGTGTGCTTAGGATAGCCATTTCGTATGGGTTGCCAGCTGATATGGGCAAGGGTGGGTTAACACATCTGTTTACTAGGCAGTTGAAAAAATCGCTATTCATGCCCGTGTCCTTAAATGGTTATCCACTCACGAGAAATAGATAGGCACATGATAGTCAGAAAACGAAATGCCTCGTGACTTAGACGTCATTACGATCCCCATTTGCATCAGTTCAATATTTGACACCAAGCTATGAGCTGGATAACTCAAGAACCACATGAATGTGCAAACAATCACAGTTGATCGACGAACCTTTGGTTTGATGATATACCTTATGATATTGAAATCAGCTTTGGGGAAAACGGTGTAATCGGAAAACATTTGGGAAAGATAAACTTTGGAAGGAAGATACGCGGTGAAGCGTGGGGGAACAGCATTTTGCACTGTCTTGGCGTCCCAAAAGGATATCTTTTCCGCACAGATCTAGGGAAGCAGAAACGGATTATTACAGCTAGTGATGAGGTCGAGAAACAGTGGCAGCATGCGGAGATTAGATGACACAGAATAGACTTTTGTGCATCGGATAACGGAAGCCATCTGCACTACACACTTGAAAGGAGCATAGTAACCTATAACTCGGTTTAAAATCCAACAATTTTGAGGGTCGGAGATGAAATGTGGCTCAAGCTTCCTGGTAAACTAGAAAATATTTGCTGACAAATTTGCCTTTAACCACTTTGGAGAAGAGAACCCAAACGACCGATATATTTAGATGTGTTAAACACGAAAAGGGACGGTCGGATATGCTGAGCAATTAAAAGTCCCCACTTTGTCAGAGAAGTGAGGCAAACAAGTTTAAATGAATTATACGGAAAAATTGTATGCTCCCTAATTTTCAGCGTGGCACTGATTAGGCAAACACTGGAAATACGGAAGATGACACCACAGACATTTGCATGTCATAGTTTCGCCTTAATAGAAGTGAAATAGCGATTACCCACCATAACATACAGATAATGGTTTCTTTAGAGATCAAACCAGGATGGACGTCATAGCTTAACTACATTTTGCATGTTTTCTTCTTCCCTGTAGTTTGTTTTTTCGCTTGCTATTGCCATGCCCGGTGCACTAGGAAAATGCACGGTGGCCATCAGACAGAATCCGTGAACAGAATAATTTTGTAACCACAGAAATGAAACTACCTTGAAGACAACCGCATCGGAGTCGGTCGTCGGGGGTCATCGAATCGTGGTGAATATCATGCTTAAGATCAAACACAAACAACTCGTTACCTCTCACATTTTCAGGACACAAGTGTTACTGATAGAAGAGTCAGTCTCAATCAGAGTCTACTAGTCAAAGCTGTGAACCCAAAGGAAACTGATGCACTTCAACTCGATAACTGTTTTGGCAACATTTGGCAAGTCCACAGTTATGTACAACAGATAGTATCTATCTACCACCAACAGCATAAGCATATGAAAGTCCCAGTGAACTCGAAACTGTGATCCGTTCATGTTTTAGCCAGTTGATCAGCGACCCTGACAATCATACTTCCAGATGAAGAACATGTTCACACTGATAATCAATACCGAGTGTAAGGGAGAATCCCGTGAACGGAAAATGATACTGTTCATCCAATCCAACTTCCCAGTGGATGAATATTGATAATGTTGAAGTATTTGCTCGAGGAATAACTTTCAATATCATGTCAGTAAAAATAGTACCCATTCGATTTGTTACAGTCATGCCACATTTAGTGTGTAACGAAACCTCTTTCAATTGACTATTTTCCACTGTACAAAATTCATAAGTGCTGGTAAACTCTGAACCTGTGTCTGTTTAAGTTAACTTTGCCAACAACGAAAGCATCGGTCTGATATCGATCATTGACGGAAGAACTCCAGACAACATACAACAATAGAGTATTGTCAAATAGCACTCTCATTGGAAGTACACGATTTTCAGTTTTGTTCTCACGCCGGCGGCACGCACATATACAAGGGTCTAGCATACAGAGTCCAGCTTCACTCCGACAGTTTGTGGAAATCGGGCTATCCGAGTGGTGTACTTTTCCAGCTAACCTTTACAGCGCCGTCAGTAAGACATCTTGTACTTGTCTGCCGTGTTGCAAACTTAATTGACCATTAGACAGTCCGAAATGAGGCAAACTAGGTCACGTGATTGAGCAGATTGTGGTAATAAATCACTGTCAGAAAGAAAGTGAATTTAAAACAACAGACTAGGAAGTTCTGCATTCAAACAAATGGTCTTTCCAAAGATTAGCTTGGGTATAAACTTTAATTTAGATATGACCAATTGACACAGTTCACCTGGCTGATGAACTTTTGGGAGGACGCTGACTACCCGACTGTATTTCAGGAAAGGGAATTGTATTAATAGAATCACAGTGGGTCACTGGGAGTTTTCGGCTCTCCCTATATTGCATGCAGGTTGTAGACTTTGGTTGGAGGACGTATACAAAATAAGATCAAGAACAGAAACTTCTGTGTCAGAAGTTAAATGTCACCAACACAACAGATCACTGGATGCTCACGTTCTGAAAATAGGAAGTTAACTTGTCTGCAAGTTGAAAACGGTATTCACAACAGAACAGCTCAAGTGTTGCGTGCGATTGGACGGAGGTTGTGAAACCTTAGTTGAAAGTTAAACGATGCAGACAGCTGGTTATAAAACGCATCTTCCTAGACTATATAGATCAGATTAACGGTCTGTATCTCGAGCTGGCTTTCGGCGATGTCGTTTATACTGTGAGTAACATGGTGATATTTTCATTCAAGTTAGCCTACACATCAACAGGATCCGTAAGATGATTAATCGCATGATGCATATGCCTGACGGTTGTGCTATTGCGGCAAAACCTTGGTTGTTTGAGGATAAGTCCCATAAACCTATAAGTACACCGTTTTCACGTGGCTGGTATGAAACTGAGACTGCGTTCCCGAAAGAGTTGTTTACAACTAAGGGCGGAAAGTTGGTCAGTCACTTCTACTGATGTAGATGGCTGAATCACTGGATCAGTGTTAGGCTAAAAACTTAAGTCCTGTTTTATACTTTACGATTCAAAACCAGCCATATCAATACATGATCCAGCAATACTTATCCTGGGCCAGGCCAGAGAAAGAGTCGCGTTTCCTCGTCACCGGACGAGCTGGACTGTCAGCACCGGACTATTCCGCACTTCACCCTACAAACCACCAGTATTCTGATGTGGATCTTGTTTATGTGAAAGGGATTTGTCTAACCGGCCTATAGAACAAGCCCCCGTGAACGAATCTAAACATACAATTCAAGACATGGTGTGGACTATAGCTGCGCTTCTTATCAACCGTTATGTAAGCGTAGTGAGTATGGAGGTATTTGATGTATGCTAGAGCCTTACTTAGCCACGTACACTTACGTTATGATAGGTTGATCGAGAAAGCCTATTCGTGAGACACATCTATACACGTTTTTGGAGACTCGGTCGACGCCAGCATGCGTCTAAAGTATTCAAGCGGATGAACAAGTCACTCCACACAATTTATTTTAAAAGACTACAGGAAAGTCAATGTTATCCGACCCAATCTACAACTGTTTTCAGCTCATAGGTCTATATGTAGTTTGTCACTATGGTAATATGCTGCGGCGAAATCACACCTAAGCACACTGTTAACGGATTACTCATACAGTGCGCTAACTGAATACAATACCGACACGTTCTTAGAATTTTCATGCACATGTGAGAACCGATGTGGTTGACACGCAGGAGAAGTTGTTAACCATGGCAGCGTTCCCAAATCGGTGACCTTGTCTTTTACACCTGTCATTCTGATGAGACAACCATAAACTTTAAGTGCGGTTGCACGTAGGTAGAACGAAGTTGTGCAATGTTAAGTTAGCTTACGAACTTGGAGGTAATAAGGTTACAAAACGAAGCGAACATGTCAACTGTCTACTCAGTCCACCTCAGGTCTGAAGGAAAATCGCACACACATGCACATATATAAGGTTAACATACACATTGACCGCAAGTCAGACTGATCAATGAGGGTTTTAAGTTATCTTTCGTCACTAACAACGATTTGCTCATGTATACTCACTTTGATGAAATGTGTACCTGGTTGAACTCATCTGTTTCATTATGAATGATCAAATTCTGTGAAGTATTAGTTTACACTTTGGGAGATTTTCCAGTGAAGCATCCATACCATTGGTCTCCCATTGTAGGTTCTGCACCCGGCGATGTTTTTGCTTTACTCATTGAAGAAGTTGAAATCTCAAATAGATCGGACTGGTAGATTGTACTTGCGCCACAGCGGGTGATCATAAATGAGGCTTGGCTGTTGTCTAGCTCTTTCACTTGGGCTCCTGGTACCTGAAAAGGCGCTTCAAGTTTGATCATTTCATACCACTGTTCCAGGTTACAAACAACCAACCTTGCCACTAACTTCATTGGCTATTTGGGTGTGAAGCGTGCATTAACCTTACCCGGATGCCACACCGGTCAAAACAGGAAATCATCTACTGTTGGTGTTGAACCAACTACGCCAATGCCCTTCCGCATTCACGGGTCAATAATGAGGGATGACTGCTGTTGCGGTTACGTGTCTGTCAGATCGCCTGACCTGGTTGCTTGAGCATTACAACCCTAACTCCACATCACACAAAGCCAAAACTGTTGATTGACGCACTTGTTCAAAATGTGGGTCATTATCACGGGTAGACGGCGGATGGACTGGCCCACCACCAAACCCAGCAGGTCTGACGTCCCACGCGTGTAATGAAGCTCTCCAGGGCTGGCGTGGCCTAGATACTAACTAGCAGAAGGGAAAGTAATCCGACCCAGTCAGACACACTGTTCAGACTCCGGACCCCAAGAATTCGAGCATGAAAAGTGAGACATGTCAACTGTTTCTGAAGTGTTGTCCAAACTCTACAACAAATACAGAGTGCTCCCATAATCGTCTGTGTTGCTAAAGTCAGTTTGAACCCTTGAGCAAACTGACTGATCAAATAAGTTTCAAGGGAAAACGCCACTCCAGTTTACCTTATATCCCGGTCATTATATGGCGACCGTCATCATGAGAACGTTTTTCACAAAACGAACTACAATATCCTTACTTAGTGAGCATGTAGCTCCTATTACCACCAATTTTCGTACCAGTTGGGTCCAACAAAATGCCTTTTCTATCACGGTTGGATCCACAATATCTTCAAGGTGTTTACTAAAGGCCAAACCAGGTGTAAAATAACGCTGAGTTACTCTAGATCATTTCGGCAGGCTGGATTTGAACTTCTGTTAGATCGAGTGAGAATTCAACGTCTTTCCGCTGTAATCACCGTCTACATACTTGACGTATCAGCTGCCGCGGTCCGACGACAAGAAGTCATGTTTGACTGTGTGCAAAATGGTTGAACACATCTCAATCATCTAGCAAGGTTTAGAGTATTCAGCAGTAAATTATTCGGGCGTGAACTACCGATAGGATCTGTACACTCCATGCACATCGTAAAGCTCTGTCCACTTCAGTCCGCCGGTTTTTTGGTTCACCTTTTGCCTGATGCAAATGGACAGCCGGAGTTGCTGATCATTTCTGTTCCTCACAAAGACACGGACGTTGAGGCTGCAAATTTCTGAGTAGAATCAAAGCCTACTGGAACACCCGACGCATTGCACACATGAACAACTTGATGCGGTTCGAACGAGCCTGATCACATTGATAGGGTTGGTGAACACTCAACTCTGATTTAGCATTACTCGGATGAAATAATGAGTACGCACTGCAAGGTGGGGATCACAAGCCCAGATACCAGTAGACTCTCACTCAGAGACCAATTACTGTCTGCTCGGTAATATCAAAAATGTATTAAGAAACTGAGCTCAGCCCAAATCTATGGGATGCAACCGACCGGGTAGCGAAAACTTGAGTTAGAAGCGATTGATCATCGTTATTTCCTAAACGGACTTCCAGGTCCCTCACTATCTGGTCTCTAGCCCTTCTAACGATTACAGAACCCGCCTCTCAATTGACTGAAGAACGTAGACCAAATGTGCGCAGGCAGTTTCCTCATATATGTCACTGTACGGTGAAGGAAGGTCGTACGTGGAACAACGCGAGATTTCCAGCGTGGGAATTTGTGTTATTTCTCCAAGTTACCAATTTCAAATGTGGAAAACGCCACAGTTAAAATGTCGTATTTAATCTTTAGTCTGACATCGTCAAGAACGGATCACCCACTACTCACAACCCATCACTCAATACACTACTCTCGAGAGGTCAACTTGTGATTATGGCGTGTACAGATGACTGAGAACATATCTTAAACATGCATCTTGATGTGCCTTTGCTTAATTGTTCGAACATAGATCAGATTAGTTGGCCCACAGCACCTTTCAATACCAATCAAATTGTCAGTGCGATGATTTAACGGAGTCCTTTGATGTCCAGACTCAGTGCATGAAGATTGTCTTCTGGCTATTGAGGATTTCTGACATATTGAAACAAATGAGATATGTATTAGATCATTATAATACACTCCTACTGGATAAAACTCTCTAGTCAAAGATAGCCACGTTCCTGGTTAATAACATCATGTGAATTTTCAACACACCGACTGTTTGTTGTTTTATCTCGTCTACCAATAACCACCATATCATTATTCCCGTTGGATTTATTTTGCCCTTCCCAAATGCACGATCCGAATACAAGTGACTATCCGCAGTATTTCATTTATATTCCCATGTAGAGATGTTACACAAAACTACTGAATGTATTAACATCAAGGTTTTCTTGTCAATAGTAAAGTTATGCATATATTCGGTTGAAAGCAAAGAACTCTGTCGTGTTCAGTTGTATTGCTGTATGAGGTCATAGTGATCACTTGTCACAAACTTCCCTCATGCAGGAAGTGTCTTATAATTCACCTTACTCTAGCTTCTTTGTCCACTGTCTCGTGTGTACTCGGTTTTAAGCTGCTAACAATGACGCGGTGAGGAGAAATAGGCATATCTAAGCAATGGTAGCCTGGAATCAGCTAGCATCTAGTTGGGCCTACATATTTGAACAAAGTCGGTAAAATTGAGATTTGAGGATGTTTAACGCCCACCACGATAACAGGCATTTCGTACTAAGTCATGATGGATGAAAGAAACACTACATTTGATCCGTGCTCTGAGGAGTGACAGTGAGAATGGGTTATATGTAGTTTCAATTGAAGTATCCTGGTAGATCGAAAACAGTTGGTTACATGTACTAATTGGTTGGCATGAGCTACAGAAGAAGTCCGTCAAGTAATACGAGCCCATATGTTTGTACAGGACAGAAAAAGAACACTTATTTGTTTGATTCCACTCTGTGTTGATCGGGGAGCAACCCTCATCGGGCTGTTTCAAATCCTAATGCGGAGGCTTCCATGAGTAGAGAGAAACACTGATACACAGTCTGTCACCAACTAACATCAAGACACAATGAGGTGACACACTGGTGCAGCCGATGGATATATGCAGACTGATGGCCAGTACAAACCATCCAGACGCAGGCAAATAGCCACATCTGGCGACCCATGGAAGTGAGTTAGATAGGTGGGCAAAATTATTTGCAGCTCCGGTTAACCTTTTTTTTGTATACGGATCAATTAGGGGTCAGAGCATTTCAACAAGCTCTGCTGGAGCCACGGGGTTAGACACTACTAGTAGAACTTAACTGATGTAGGTTTCCGCCCAAACAGTAGCCTGTCCATTTGAATCTGAATTTTAAGAGAATCACCCTTTGATTACTGGGTCTTTATTGTTAGAAAACTGTTTGTTTGTGGGTGGCAGGCCTGTACAGGAGTGTACAAATTAGGACTAATTCCCCTCCCGTATAGTATGTTGTACATTCTGAGTTTACCTAGCGCCACCTCCGAGGCTCATACTGAACGCCACGAGCATACCAAGGGACCATCTTTAAATGCCTTCAATAACAGCCACGTTCACTTTTGATAAGAGCAACGAACCTTCATGGTAATTCCCTTGTGGGGACGTAAAATGGAGCTATGTCTCATGGAAAAGGCATCAGAGTGGAATCGCTCATATTCCTCGTAAAATATTCAGTGTCATTAGCTTTTTGTCACTGTTGCAGAATATGTAGAGTTTCAGCTTGTGATCACATGGTAACAAACGGCAGAATGACGACGAAAGATTTGCATGTGTGTGCTTTTTGATGTTGAATGAAAGGTGATTACGAGTATACCGAACTAATCTACAACAGAGGAAGCGTGGGCAGTATGTGCTGGCAAACCGTGTAAGAATTGCGGCAACTAATTTAGTCAACTGGATCGTACTCTGAAATACCTGACAATCAAAGCGTACCTTGGTGTTGAAGTTAGGTCATCGTCGTAGTTTGTCTTTATGCCCACCGGAACCTACTACTGTGGTTTTAAGGTTAATAAGAACAAGTTTCATGGGAGGAACATATTATAATGATTCAGGTGACAGTTTACCACTAACCATCTTACCGACATTCATTTTCTTCCGCACAGTCTGTGATTATGTATTTGTCTCCAAGTCCCAAATGAAATGTGATCGCAAACGTTTCGTTACAGCTCCAGTGTAGTAGCAGCTTCGATATGTCGCTAACTAACTTATGAACTATAATTTGCATGTAGCAACCACTCGATTACTTGTTTAAAGGTGGCGGTTCAAACAATCGCACTAGCTACTTATTCACTCACAGTAAACCAACGTTGTCAGCCTTCTGGACACTACGTTATTTAACAGACACCAACTCAACGCTGATGAGTGACGGCCAGTGTGCTGTCTGAGTTCCGGTTTCGATTTGAAACCATACCAACTAAGTAAGTACACACAGCCTACATCACTTTCAACCGTTATAGTGATTACTTTCTAATGGCTAGAGGAAACGGATGCTAGTGAAAGACTCCCCCCATACACATCTATCTATAAACCTATGACGGATCAACGGTCACCATGAATTCAGTGCACGGTTCTTGCGAAGACTGGATAACAGTTTCACCCACGAGACGGATTCCAGCGCTCAGCATTAATAATGGCGCCAAAGTCGGACAAACAAGTCACTTATCGCTCATCTTCCGCATATAAAACAACCTAGTTTTTTCAATATAGGGCCAATCAGATCTTCACCCTTTGTTCTCTGGAGAGACTGCTTCGGTTTAGGTGTTACTCCGATGTGTAGAACTATGGGGAGATGGCACACACGTTGGTGGCTGACGAATCTCTGCCACTGAGTTGCAGCTTGTCCACACATGGATCATCACTAATTTTGCATTTTTGGTTCAACACTGTGGCAGCCACGTCTGCTTTCAAGTTTTTTCGAAATTTAAACAGTGTACGGCTTTCCCATCCTTTCGTTTTTTCTGACTTGTCCTCAAATGTTTTGTCCTGCCCAATTTCTAATGTTTGCAAAACTCGGTACAGCTATTCTAGTAAAACTGCCCTCCAAATGTATCTATCTTCTGGCAATCCGAATGGTAAACTTCTTCCTACTTTTGCTGCATTGATCCGTCGAGCTGATCGACAGCATCGATTTTATTGCGAACTGTGCGCCTGACCTTGAACATCAGACATATTCTACAAGATCTTTTGATCGGCACTAGTAAAGTCAACCATACATGTACGGATGCACCATTACAGGCGGTATTTTTGATGAAGGGTGACATTGCGATGATATTTATTCGGTATGGACAACTGGAGGGTTGGACAGCAGGCTTCTGCAAGAATTGCGTTTCGCAGGACGAGACCTTTCAATTCAATTTACATAACGCCCAGATAGGGCCATCTGATGAATCATAGTCCCGCGAGAAGACAATATTCATGTTGGTAGGAAGACATTTGTGAACACCTTCAAAGAGCGTAAGAGATAGTGGACTGTAGTCAACTGTAGTCAACTGTCTCAGAAGCTTGACAGCTCAAATGAGGACATACATGGTCACGGTATCCCGGTTTAATTAGTCTGAAGAGTCGAAAGTCTTCTCCAATTTGATTTGGTTTGTCGACTGACCACCTAGAAGTTTATAGGGAAGACAGGCTGATATAACTGATATTGTGCTGGATTATATTGATCCTATTAGAGGAGGAGGTATAGGTAGATAGCAGTGAGTGTAGCAGACTAGTTAGACGGTCTGATTCAAACTACAGTACCGCCAAAAATTTTGATACGACTAACTTCAGAAAATTTAAGCCTCATATTTGGTTGGCGGTCGACAGTTTGAATAGCTATCCAGTCCGTGTTTCGCTTTGTAGTAACAACCACGATCTTCTCGACCGTATATATCTCGTTGTTCAGTCCTTACAACAACGCCGATTGAACCGCGTGAAATCCACTGATAGGGTTGATCTAAACAGTCGGTATTCAGAACTCACTGTCGAATACCGACAATGACATAAACATGTATTTTGTATGAAACCCATGTAGATAATGCACGATTTTTCTATTTCGTACAGTGGTTTCATTTCCAGTAGTTATTATCTGTACGTACCTGCTCACTAAAATCCTTATACTGCTATCAACTTGTTTCTGGCATTACGTGGTTAGTTAAAGCACAACACGTGACTCTCCTAACGGTGAAATATCTTGGTTGTTCTATCCCGGATTGTTAACTCTTAAAAATTCAATCTGTAATTGGCAATCATAACTGCCTGTTCAACTGACATCTCCGCATTGCACTGTTCCGCCTTGATTTGCACAGCTGCTTTCTACCCGTTCGGGTTACATACGAAAGGAAACCACTTTCTTTTCTTACCGAATTCTATGAGTGAATCCTTTTTCTAAACTAGCATGTTTGCCTCTGTGAAACAGTGTATTCTGAAGCGCTTCTAATCTACTTACTTCTGGCAATTGTACTGGAGATCGTGACTTGGACGAATAGTCGGACTGCCTGCAAGGTTATACACGATGGACTCAACGATGCCAAATTTGACATGGCTATATCAATTCGTACATTCGTTCGTGTGTTTTTTTCTTCCAGTCGATCTTCCCAAAAGCTTTAGGGCTGTGCTATGTTAATAAGCACACTCTTAAACTGAACTCATACTATGCTCACAGGTTCAGTTGGCGGCACACGATTGGCGTTATTCTTTTCACCATCGGTGGCCATCAGTGAACAGATATTGATGGATAATAACATGTTCATATTATCGGATGGACCACCGTTTGAAGGTCACAATCAAAGAAATTCCCTCTAGAAATTTTCACTGGTCAAGTAGAGTGAGTTTCAGGTGCTCGTTTTTATCTGGATGACTACAACGTTTGAAGACGTATTATGCAAATGTAAATCGCAAACTCTATTCAACTATGTGACATAAACAAACAATGGAAATAGCTATCTACTTTGTCTAAGCACTCGACGTAACCGATTTCTTCAGCTTGGAAAGAAACCAGAATGCTAGCACGCCACTGCTCGGGACAGTACGCATTCAAATGTTCTTTCTTATGTTCATCCCGTGGTTCAGGAGTACCACGCAGGTGGGGTTTGTCGTTCTTATTCGGAATGAGTGACTTTCTCATTTGGTATACTTGTTCATGTCGTGCGTACGTCACGTGAGCACCATTTAATACGGTAACTGAACTTTTCGATTCTTTGGAACAATGACTGCTTTACTTATTGTGAAGAAAGAATCAGGAAGGAGTTAGGATCCGGAAGAATGGCAGTATAATGATCAACCCGATTATCTCACTCCTCACCGCAGCAGACGGCTAGGGGCTATCTAGAAGTTTCTTGTACACCGAGGAGAAATCCATGATCCTGAAACTGTTTGACTCAAACGGCATAGTCTGTTTCACGTAAAAACAAGACTAACTGTAACACTAGCAGAAAGACGCAATTTTTTGTCTGTATCGTAACCAAAGTTTCGATCATTGTAACCAGCTTGCGTAGCCTTCGATCAGCTGGTCTCAACATTTCTAAACGTAAGAAGGGTACCGATTCGATGAGAACGAACTAGACTCGAAACTGTGAATGACCAGTTTGGTTTGACATGGCATCAATTCTTGTTCATCGAAGCGTGACCAACACGTCTGGTTGTCTGCTCGTCGGACCGGCATCAGGTTAACCAGTTAAGTCCATTCGGCGAAGATGGGATTGTGAGAGGGGTGGTTTTTGGATTGTAAAAAGGCTTACGCTTGGATACACACCCGATCAGCGGTCGTGCGAGAAATTTTTCACGTGCTACCTCATATGTATAGGCTGAATGTTTAGTCCCTTCTCGAACGACTGTCCATGGTAGCCGATTTATCTGACATTTAGCTATCGGGCGCGGTGGAAAAGAAGTGACCGTCGTGAGACCACAATTTGATTCCAATTACTTTACAACATCAGACAGTCTGCGATCATGACCGATTTGTAAGCTAGGCTCATACACGATTACTACAATGAATGGGACTCGCATTCAGGTAATCTACTCTTTTGGTTAACTCTTCCCTGATGTGGTAACTTATCGTTAACAATACTGTCAGTAGCGAACAACAAAATACGGATTAATCGTGAAATATAGTAGAGTTGAGTCAAATGTGGGAACAAAAGAGTGGGCATTCAACATATGGTTATAGTTCCAATTACTGTTTGTGTAAGTTGACCTTAAAAAGGAGTAGACCACATTATAAGAAACAGGTGATGATGTAGAAGATGGGATATCCCTTCATTTTTGTAGCTGGGCCACCTGTGCCAACTGCTGATCAGAAACAAACGAATCTCCTGAACAGCGTACACGAGGCTTTCATTCTCATTTTGTGTACATGTACTTCGAGTTCGATAGTGTGTGATTAGTCTTCAGGCACTTTATTTCACTCAATAGCAGGTCGAACGATTATGACCTTTAGCGAACAGTAGAGAGTAACCTATGGATCACATCATGTGTTGGAGCTATCATAGCTTATCACCCCCCCCCCAAACAACCCAAAGGAAAAAAGGGGATAAGGCACAGTCTGTATGTAGTTAGAACAGGTGCCTGAGCCAGTTGAACCCGGAAAACTGTGTGTAGCGTAGCGGATTCGATTCAATGATTTTTCCCGTGGTAGATATTACGTATCAGTATGACGGTTATCTTGTTTGGACTGGGAGGGTGAAGGACAAAAATGTATTATCTAGGGCCAGTGTCAAACGGTTGATCTGTAAGTAAAACGACAATGAACATAACTCCAATCGTTGTTAGCGCTTTAGAACTCCATTTCTCTAAACTGTCTGAAGCGGTCAAACGTAACTTCGAACCTGGTTTCCATTGCCGTTCGTGAGGTTGAACGTCAACAATAACCTCTTGCATAAACTCTATTCTCTTCGTCTATTTCTCTTTAGGACTTGCTTGCGGAACATAAAGAATCAAATTCGCCATATCGAAGTGCTCTTTTCGTAAAACGGAACGCCACCTGGTGTATAGACAGACGGATCGTAAGATGATAATATGACAATTGGGCTCCTATTCGAATGTATCTTTTCATAGCGTTCGGTTTGTTGCATGCAGACGAAACGCCGCTTTTCTAAAACTGTTGAGACTGAGGATGGCCGGATATTAGTTTTAAAAACCAAGAAACAGTCAGTTTGTCACTAAGTTGGCTTAGCCAAGCTCATCCACATAAAGCAGACGATCTAAAACCTGAACAGAGTAAGCAAATGGCACACATGGAAAAACCAGATACTGACCTTCTTCTGTAGTGCACTGTCCTTCGACCTCCAAGATGCTTCCGGACGAACTGTCCAGGAAGACTGGCGAGACAAATAAATCACACATGAAGTGCGAAAGGACTGAGTGCGAAGCATTCACACGCTACAGACTGTCAAATTTAGTCCATTGACCTGACCGACGGAGACTTGGTTGAACTACCGCTGGGAAAAATAAATCATACAGTTTTCAGACAGACAAGACTGACATCAACCGTAAAGGACTAAATTAAGACGAGGTTACTCGCATGATACAGTGGACAGCCAAAGGTGTACACTTTCTTGATCAGTTCCCTTTGTTCAGTGAACGCAACTGACAGTTCGTAATCAGACGAAGCAGGTAGTTGAACCAATATAAGAGAGCTTATGTTCCAATGTGAATTCCGGTTAGAACAAGTAGGCCTGGAGATTTCGCTATCTTCGCCATAAAATGAAACTGTACGACACATCCTCGTCTTTTCTATTCGCACTGGTATATGTATTCTACCACTGTGAACCGGAGTTAAGTTTTGACAAACATGTCGACAAGAGAAATTAGTCGAATCGGTTCAGGTTTTCCTTAGAATTAGATTTTGTTTAGTTGATTACTGATATAGGGGGGCTCTGCTCGTTGCCAGGGTGTCATATGTTGTCCATAAATGCGCCGCCGTTTGTTGATTTTATCACCCATCATTCAATAGCCTTGCATTTGGTTAGGTTGTTACTCTAGTTCCAAATATTCGTTTGCGAGTTTCCATACTTTAAACGAATGACGCTTCGGCCTAGGCCATTGTGTAGATCTGAATAAGGGGCATCGATACTGTGTACTTGCAAGTAGTCCTGGGTTAACCGTAAATGTGAGTGACATGCTGAAAAAGTACACAGCACCAAAGTGTGACCGAATGTACTCTTAGCACTTCCATCGTGTAAACTACAGAGAATTTTTGGAGTAATGCAGTGCGTTTAGTTACTTTTAAGATATTATTTTCGAGCGTGATTGATAGTGGATTGTTGGTCCCTGGTACCAAAGTCAGACACTACAACTAAAGTCGCAACGGGCTTTTTGAAGGATGTGATGGTGTTGGTGTACCGGATGTGAAATTGGTTACGAGCTACACCACCTCAAGTTAACGGACCGGTTTCCATTCAGAGAAGAGGACACAGCAAATCCAGCGAGACATAAGTAAACACAGTACCTTGTCCTTAGGTTGTGTTCTAACTAGTTGTGCCGAGCACCTCTTAACCCTGTTTTATGTTGAATAGCCTTGTCCTAAGACAACTCCAGTTAGCCACTTCTAAACTCACATGGATTCCAAAACTCGATACATGGGAAGACTTTGTTTGTTCTTGTTCATTATTTTGGCACAGGGCTGTTAGTATCAAATATCACTGCTACGGTAAACTGAGTCTTACCGGTAGTGATCCGTTCATGGTTCCATAAGGAAGAAACTCAGAGTAGGATGGTCTGCAGAATAGCCGACTGTAGTCAGTAGTGATTATGTGGAGGCCGCCAGTATGGCAAGTGTTCACGGAGTGTGCCGATAGATAGTAGCTAGCCTACATGGAATAAAAAGTGTGACGCCGACGCCGACCCTGACTACCCAAAAAGGTTAGTAGTAACCTTGAAGTTAACCTCACTTGAGACACCGTTCAAATTGTCCGAGACAACTTGAACGTTCGTTTGGATCTTGTCATAACTATACGAGTTATCATATTCATTTTTCAAGAGGAAGCTTTCCTCACTGATAACGAATGAGTCAACGTTTTGGATTCCGTGAGGAGGGTTATGATAACCCCGAAAAACGAGGTAGTGAAGGTTATCGGTTTTTCATCTGTAACATGTGTAGGAATGATTTTGGAGCTTGGTAATACAACCTATCACAGTTTCAATTGAAGTGTTATGAGACTTCAAGCTTATAACCTACTGGTCCTACTTTTGGTCGAGCTTACCCTTCCCTGCTTCACATCCGAACGGAAGCCAGCATAGATAAAGGATGCCCAAAAAAGCTGCAGCATCCCATTACAATAACTCTTACAGATAGAGTTGTCAGGTGCTGATTAATTCAATCAACCACTAAGAAGACGCACCAAAACGGCATGCTGATAACCAGCAATGGGTTCGTTTGAGCCCAACGCGGCCTTGCGTCAAAGCGGTGGATTTAAAAATTATTCCCTTTTGACCTCTGTGTCTTTTCGACCATTAAGGAAGCTAGTGGCGGGCGGTAGTCGGTAAATTGTTTATTTTACTCTTATCCACCAACAAAAACCAAACGGTCCCACCATGTGTGCGCAGTTTAGCTGATGGGGTCGTGCGATTAAGAGACCTGTTTACACTCTATCCGCATACTATATCGGGTTAAGCAGAACGTCTGCCATCCAGCACCGTTCGAGACGAATACCTTTCAGGGGTGGGAATTGCATAAAAAACAATGAAGCCACCATTGTGACATGATTCAACCTGACAGAACCAAAAGGGTGCTGCCCTAACACAAACAACATTCCGACGGATTGGTAGGAAGTGACTAAGTTGATGTGGATCGAATTGCAGCAATCGTGACTGTTGTCATATCCGGTAAACGGAAAAACGTAGGGTCGAGAACCTGATTTCCCTTTTTCAAAGCAAACGTCTGTTTTGTGCATAGCCGTAGAAACGTTCTTCTTTAGCATAAGTGAAGTACACCTATTGTATATGCGTGCGGGCTGAGAAACAGGACCGGTGTTTCGGATGGGAATCCGGCACCTTTTGAGTTTCGCCGGGATAACAAACAGCTTATCCGCCATACGGTGCCAATTTACAAACACTTAAAAAGCCCTGGTTACTGTGTTACCCATCAGAACTCATTGGTCAACCAATCTTTTGTCTTTTTCCAAAAGCGCTTGTGAGTATCTTCATATTTTACTTTGAAAATTATGGGAAGGCTGTCAAGTCATGCATGGTGATCCACAATAATTCACTCAGAAACACGTGACCGACAATTCCAATGCCATTGGGTTAACTGGACTATCTTCCAAGTCTGAAGAATGTCAGAAAAGGTCGCCGAAATTACTGAAAAGTGCATTCTCATCTTGAATGTGAAGTAACCGGATACTCAACTTGTCTAGCAAGAATAGGTGTTCAGAATGAAGCAACCAAAAACAATTTCACAAGTGGTCGAAGTCATGCCAAACAGAGAATCACAAACGTAAAAAAACGAACCTCAACACATCCAACAATGGTATTTTGTATATGACATCCACTATGTGCGAGTCATAGTACAAATGGGATGTCGCTGACTTTGCCAAACGGGATGATAACAGATTAGAGCATTACACTGTTTTGTTATTCAGCCAAGTATTATTTGAATGGGAACAGGAAGCGGAAAATATGCCCTTCCAATTTATCACAACGATAGACACTGTAATGATCTAATCGGACTCACACATTGCGCAGTTGATATTCCTTGACTGCTATCTTTCTTCCGCGATCAGTTGAAGCACAAGGCATCCAAGAAAGCAGTAAATTGGGATCATACCCATCTCTACCCACGCTTAACCATATGAATTACCCATGGAATATTAGTGTTTTCAATTTCTACTTGTTTAACTTATCACAGATATCCTAAGCAGCACGACATCGTCTTCATCCAGCGGTAAGCTGATGTGACCTGTTCCGCATATTTCAATCTCACTAGGGATTATCAACCACTTGAGCCGATGCACAAAACATGATCAAAAGTTGATGATTGCCAACCGGTTTGTAAGCCCTTAGCGGACTCCGAACTATCACAGTGTTTGTCATGTTCGTGTGTCGAAGAGTCATTCTGAAAAACTGAAGGAAGTTGACAGAATGGTCGGATTAACTAATGCAGCCTGAACGTGGTGATCACACCCCACGGTTGCATCATATTCCAAATTTGCCTCAAATTGACTTCCTTTCTCCAACCTTAATGTTCCGCCGGTAGTTTATAATCCGTAATCCTGGTTGGCAAATTAATGTTGATTTTGAAGGTCCCATTTAATCCCATTTTTGACGAGCCCATTTTGTCCGGGGTGTGACGGTTTGATCTTTGCCGGAAGGTGGAGAAAAACTGAGGTATTATCATTGAATAACTTCTCTGACCACATAACTCGACCTGTTCAGGATGCTATAATCTCCTCCAGTAGGCGCTTACCTTAAAGTGACGGAAAGCTGAGTCGTACACTTCGGCTAGCTCAAATTGCATAACTAAACAGGAAACAGATCGACTGCTCATGGGACGTTCAATGGAAAGCTGAGGCGGCATATTTGAAGGCCTTATTGGTGATGCAAATTTAGACTTTGCCGAGATAAAAAATTCATGCCCACTTTGGGCAGTTGGTCGGACTGATTGCCTTATTTCCCTCAGATAGACTTGTTAACTGCTCAACTGAACTGTCCCTTCCTTGTGAGTGGATAGGATTGTCAGTGCACTTGAGTGTATTTAAAAAATGAAACTTGACAGAGTAATCCTAGTGTTTATGGTCTCTGATCGGTGTATATCGATAAAGTAACTGCCGGCGTGGGCCTGGGCATCACTTTAACAAACTGGGGATATAGAAATTTGTTTATCCGATTCTGCTTGACACCCTCAAACCCCTTGCCGTTTAGAGGGGTGCCTTGTGTCTACTTAATGGTGGACAGAGCGGTTGTACCAGGTCAGTTATTTTAAACTTACAGTTTCGGGCTTTAAATAAACTTTTCACTTAGAGGGCCGCAAGTAACATTTTGGCTGAGTCCATTGTAACCATAATGTCCCCCAAGAAATGCGACAGGTGCCATGGTCTTCAAGTCGAACTGTTCTGAGCCATTTATTACCAGTGGAGGAGAATCTCATAACAGGTCAAAGCAATTCATCATCTACAATTATCAACTACGTACGTTGGTTGATATACCACCTGCTCCAAGCAAAGATAGGAGAAATATAAGTGTAATCATTCTTTGTGTAAAGTGATGCTGTCTGAGTCAAGTTTGATCGATTTTGCATCGCAATCGCCTATTACGAACGAACGTCAAATTTAACATGGCCAACAGAAAGCGACAGTTAGTTAACAATGCTCAATGTAATAAACTGACAACAGTGTGGGAACCACAATTGGGATCACACACCCACGAAAACACACTTGGCTAGGCGCTCATTTGTGCAATCATGAGGAACAGTTCAGGCAAGCCAGAGATTGCAAAAGTTTTCTCTTAACCTGCCTGGATTGGAGCAAGACTCAACAGGCACACTAAAGTTCGGTTGAAGTTCGGTCTATCTTAAACGCTCGCACGGGCAACGTGAGGAATACAGTGGAACCCAGAACATAAGCTCCCACCTGTTTTTATCAGTTGAATTAAGTCCAGTATCAGCCTTGTGTGAACCGGTGACATCGCTGGACCCAACAACGTTCAGATCTTAACTAGATAGGCAGACAATTGGCCTGGCTGTATACAGCTGACAGGATGTGACAAATGTGACTGGCATTTGGTGGTCTACCTAATCCTCTAGTCCCATACATCTCTAGAATTACAGAACACTCGCTTTTCGTGTCAATTAGTCACCACAGTTAGGAGATAGAGTGGGCAGTGAGAGTAAACGTCGAGGTTGATCCACGTCATAGGGTCAGTAAGTAATGAGTGATCGAAAAGCCGAGCGAGTAGGAAAAGTTACCTTTTACTATTGACGACCTGTCAGAAAACTTGTAAATTAAGCACTGTTGATCGTTATTTCCATATCACTGGCGAAAAGTCGTTGCACGACTCACTATTTCAAGGGATGCCTTGTGCCTAACACACAAACGCTACTCAGACGCTACAATAGGGTGTGGTATTTGATATTTATACTTTAAAGTGTCGGCTTTTAATCGTAAGTAGAGGATTACGCGTCAGAAACGTTGGTTTCACTAAATGGTATCCAGCAGTTTCAAGTTCAACTGTACAGAATGGAACAGTGGGCACTCGATGGGTGATTGACAGAATAGAAAGACGTGTCCCATTGATTAGCGACGGTAAATAACACTTCAAAATGTTTTGACATTAACGCCGTCAACAAAGGTTTGACGGCTGCCTTCTGCGATTACTTATTGTCCTCTGGAAGCAGCTCATCGTGCTCACTCTAGCGGGACTTTAAAGCTCGGTACAAGGACCAGAACCATTGTTTGTTGGTAACCACGCGACATCTTCCGCTGTGTGCACAGAGCATGAGCTGGTCGTCGAAATATGTTACCATTATACTTATTGTCTAGTTAGACCGTCGTGGGCAGTTGCGGTGCCTTGTTTACTGTGCGAGATTAGGTTGTTATATTCGTCTGTCTGTAGACTGCTCTTGTGTTTGTAAACATAGTGAACTGCCTTATACCGTACAAATATACACCATGCACTGGGATGGACTAATCGACAGAATTTCAACCACATTGCCAAGCACGTGTGGTTAGTTAGAGCCAGTCAGATTGGTGGCTACATAATCACGTGTGATTACCTAGTCAATTGATGAGAGATTAAATATAAGTTACTCACAGATACTTATTAACACATAGTCACCAATTTCCATGAAGTAAGCAAAACAAACAAATGATGCCGAGCTTGGTCGAATGTTTTGTTGAAAAAAAACTATGGTTTCGACCGTTTCTTAAAATCTCACAGAATGGCCTGGTTTGTACCTTATCATGATGGGCTTGCCTTTTAGGGTTTAATACAATCAGGTGTTTGAAAGTCAGTGTGTGCCGCGTCAAAAATCTTGTTCGATAAAACCTAAAAGCTCCGGCGCCCACCGTTATAGGCAAAACGACACACATAGTTTTACTTAAGGCGGGGCGAAACAGGCTAATATTTCCACTTTGTGTACAGAGCTCCATAGCGATGAATTCCAGCAATAGTGCTCGGTTTGTCCTAAACATCTAGTGACTAAAACTTATGAAAAAATTGTCACTGCCGCGTTATCAAGGTTGTCAGTTATTTGAATGGATGATCGATGTCAGGCTGATAGCTGAAATGATCCAGATCGATCTCAATTCTGTTTTGCTGTCTCCATCACGTGCTGAAGAAAAGAAATTTGCGATGAAACATACATGCAATATACTGGACTGCTATCCTAACGCTCACTGAGTTCGAACTCGGCTGAATGTCAGGCTTCACTATTCATAGGGTTACGCAATATCTCTTAGTATCCGTTCGATGGGCTCCTTTTAAGTCTAATAGGGATCCGTTCTACTGGAAAAAGCTTAACGACAAAGTAAACGATCCGTCCATATTGTGGACAATCAACAATAACCGACGCTCTATGGCCTTGGGCAAATCGGTAAATTTGTCAGCAGGATACACATTTTAATCTCCGGCAGTTTTTCACTCTTCCCACCTTGTGGGTGTCTGACGAGACCAGTATATCTGTTGGTTCCATCTTGAGATGTCAACAACGCTGTTGACTATTGTCAGCTCTCACGGGTGCTATACTTCCACGTTACAGTATACTCTCGTGGTACGTTGACTTGCTTATGTCTGCAATGTGAGCAGATGGTTACGACCAGTCCCGCTTCACAGACATATATCGCAATCCACTTCGCAAATTGCGTGTATCAGTTACTGCCTGGGTGGTATGATGGGAAACAGCTCTGGTTGATAGGAACGGATGGACAAGAGGCTCGCACCACTCCTCGTGTTTGGGTTATTAAAGAGAGATCAGCCCAAAAGATCGCGAAATACATCAGCCATACTACTATAGAAATTCGACTGAACACGAGTAAATGGTTGGTGCCACTTTGTTCCGCTATTGTGAGATCAGAGTGAGTGGACAACGGTTGTCAGGCCAGAAGTTAGTTTATACGTCTTTAAAACAGCATGACTAATGGGATTTTGGAAATATCACCAATTTCCTCAGCTAAAACGGTTTGGCGTAAAACCAGTTACAACATTTGGATTAGCTTGTAAATGTGAGCAAAACCTGTTATGAACACCACTTGAATCTTGTTGTACAACAGATGGTCTTACCAGCGGCTTATTCTTAATCTGTATAATATAAAATTGATACAAAGCAAACATCACTGACACCTGAATCGAGTTCCAGAATAAGCCTATTCTGGTATGGATTGTACGGACAACAATCCCACGGTCAGTCATTAACCTGCAATGGAGAACATCTGGAAAATGACTGAAAACAAATAATCTTTCACTCTGTGTTCATGTTGTTTACTTTTCTCGGCGCCATGCTGAACGGGGTCGCACGACTTTGCGCAAAATTCACCAAGCCGTTGACGAGCATCTGTCGTAACACAGAGACCATACTTCAAGGTTGGGAGGGATTGGTTAGTAAATGGTGCAGATTCACTGTCTGATTTGATTACAGATTTACACGACCAGACATCGTGTCGAAGAAAACGGCAAGGACTTCACGACAGCTTGCCAGGAGAGCTCAGGATTCGCCTAACAACGGTGGATAGGAAGGCTGATCGGTTGCTAACATGATATAGTGGCAGTAGCATGCACATAAGCATCCCCTTATCTGAGTATAACGCTAGTGCAACTGTAGGCCGATTCAGTCGAAGAGAACGATATCACACCTCTGACTGTGGAAACCAAGTACTTGTTACCAATGCGAAAGATGAAGCTGCAATAGATTTGGACATTCAAACTGAAAAATTGCCTCGATTTCTTAACTAATGCCTTGTCTGTGATGAATGCCATATCTCTCTGCTTCGAAGGGCTGTAACTGTCAGGCATCGTTTGTCATATTTCCAAGGGAGAAAACAATTGATGTTTGAGCGTCAAAACCAAAGCACGAGCTATAAGGACTAGCCTCGTATAGGTTTACCCCGATTAACGGTAGTTGTCCCTCGTTTGCTCTACCTTTTAAACAACCACTAATACTAGCGTCCGCTGTGAGAGAGAGAGGGTACTTATTTTTTCCTCGCTCGTTGTCTTGTTGTCCTTCCGGTTTTGCGGTTCATCTCATGTAAAATCTAATGAGGGTTAGAAAGCCTCCGCTGTTCTAGTGGATTGGCTACTGTTCTACCTAAGAAGGATGGTCTTGTAGGCGTAGTAGAAAAATCAGTGCAGAATCCATGATCTCAATGTCATATATCCCCACTGATTAGAACAAACACACGGGAAACGGTATAAAACGCGAAAAAACTGTCAGCCTAATTTTGTGACATGGATATTCGTTAGCACGTTTGACCGTTTGTTGGTTGAGTTGCATAAGTTCCAGTAAACCACTGATCACCGAATAACAATTGTCTACTTGGTTGTACATCAAGTGAGAAAGACATTAAATCACTCCAAATATAATTTGCCATCAGTCCGAAACTTGCACTTAGGTGCATACGCCAATGTCCCCGGACTGTTTGAATCATGTCAGCAAGATCACTCATTTTGTGTTTTCAACGTACTAGTGCTCCCATCCGATCATTGTGCACCAGCTGTCACGGCAAATATAGTATCATCGTACTCTAGTAAACAACATGGATTCAGTTAAATGTCAGTTGTTTTACTGGCTACCTGTCTGTCTGTCATTCCAATCTGCAAGGCATTTCCCACAGGTGATCGTTGAATGTTCGATCCTTCCGTTACTCTGTTGTTTAGGGACGGATTACGGATAACTTCTTCAATCCGACATACACACACACTCAACTACAATTCGATCCGTACCAAGCATACTTTTGTCATGTGATGCTGCTAGACCTAGGTAGTAGTACCAAATATAAATGGAATCAAAAATCGTCCAGATCTATAAGTAAACAACTGGAGTGCATTTCAATAATTCACTGCACTAGGAATAACATATCTGAACACACTAAGGGCAAGACCCCAGTCATATTCATGGGTGCCTAACGTATATACACAAATGGTATTCCCCTTAAAGGAGTGTAAATGAACATACTTACTTAGTCGCACAGCTGTTTTTACCATTGTAAATCCCTATCTGCCTTGGACCTGGCCAAACGGTTTCTTGGAGCACAGATATTTTAACAACACACTATGATTTTGTACATTCTGATCACGCAAGAATATGTAACTAAATTTGAATAATTCAAAATTCCAGGTTGCAGAATTCCCGGCTTAAAGGATTAAAAGGAAGGATGCAAATACTGCAAACCAAAACTGTGGGTTACTGAAGTACCAATATGTGGCTTCTGCACAAAAATATTTCGACGGAAAACTGCTTTGGTAGTAAATGTTGTCTAATACTTATAATTTTCCCATAGACATCAATTGCAAAATGACTCACACATTCCCGCTCCTACAATCGGGCATCCCTGTAGGGATGATAATGGTATTTTCTGAGTTTCCTATATCTTGAGACAGCCGACAGACATTGTGCAAATACAGCTGTTTGCGTTTCACAGGGCATCACTTGCATATCAGCCACCTGTTTACTTGCAAGATCAATCAGAACGCTGGAAATGATGAACATTATCTATGGTAACAGTTTTTTCATCTGGCTCCAAACAGATTTACAGTTAGCTGATCGTTTTGCTTTCGCCTCACAGGTGTTCTGCAGGCTTTCACTACAGGCTGCGTAAATAAACAACTGAACACGTTTTTCACTGGCCAGGTTACCGAAATTTTACTCGCTTCATCGCATACCTTCAACCAGACAATCCAGACCAAGTTCGAATGACTACCAGCCCACAAACTGAACGGAACAAGGGGTGTTCCAAAATAACCAAAGTCAGACACAATGAACTGGTCATTCGAGGGCCCACATGTCCGACCTGTTTTCGATGAAATGAAAGTATCGATTCTAGGTCACCATCTGTGTTTACAGTCGTTTCAGCTAGTTGGGGAACACAAACTCCTAGTAGAAAGCATGACATGCCTTTGACCCGGCCTACTATATTCAGTACACGAATGTATCAACACTTCATCCCAGATGGTAATTATCCAGTTAAAACCCTTATGCCATATAGGATGTGGATGGTTCGGGTCAACCCAAACTAGCCTGTTTTCGCACCGTTGGTATATCGCCTTTCCAAACGAAATGGCTTTCCACAGAACAAAGCTGTTCAATTTACCCAACCGTTCTAGCTGAGTTGTTCGTTTGGACGTTATCAACGTCGCAATCTGCCTTTGTCATGACATCCGTTTAGAGTTAAGATCGGTTGTATACGCGTAAATGATCTGGACTCCGGCTTCCGTTGTAGTTACTTACCTACGGGACAGTTGGTACATTTGTGTACGAGTGACGAACAAAGTTCCAGATCGATTCCTTAGGGAGCAGAATTGTTGTCCGTCAGTCCCAATCAACGGCATCTCTGCTAAGGTGAACTCACGGATTTCAACGAAATTGCACAGCAACATATTGACGACTGAAAGCTTGTACCACTGCAAAGGGTTTAATGCTCAGCTTATGCCGGTCGAACTACTGATCACTTACCTATGGTTGTTACATTGCTCGGTAAGTTAAGTTATTTTTTTTGTTTCTACTCGACTGATAGTTCGTGTTTTGACTGAGCAGGACAGTTACACTCTCGCATAGTGAGATGAAAGGTTAACTCCAGCATCTACACCATAGTTAAGTCGGTCGCCCTGGGGTACCTGCAAGCGTACTTTCCTAACTATCAGTGAGAAACTGGTGATCTATCAGTCCACACTCATCATTCAAGTCATCTGTCAAATTTTGATCTTTGAGGGCGAGCCTACTGAGCTCGATGAGCTTGGGCGGAATCCCGTGAATTGCTAATTGGGCAAGCGGACGATTTTCCACAAGGGCCACACGATCGATTGGAACCCAGAAGTGAACAACAACAAAATATCTTATTCAGTGCAAGCGAACGAATTTCAGTCAAAGCACATGCCAAATTACAGCGAATTCCGACTGACAGTCTTACCTTTTCCAGATAAAGTTTTAGAGAGTTGTGCAATGTCAACTATCTCTGTTCAAATTTGCGCAACGTGCTATACCTCAATTAATTTGCATAAGGATGACGTGAGGTCAAATCTCAAGCTCAGACATAACAATCACTGTAGGACTTACGATAGCCTGAAATGCGTGTAAGTTGATAGAACTGCTTGAGGAATATCGTTGTTTACATGATTCTGGTCTCCCGAAGAGTGGATGCTGTATGCTGCAGCCTTAGACGCTGGCTTTTTCCTGTTATCGTTATACAACCACTTGGGGCATTTCAAGAGTTACTGAAACTTTAACGACAGCGGCTTAAAAATACCTTTGTTGACAAATCTGACGTCACTTCTGATAATACGTTTGGAGCAAAGTTTAGCAGTGTGTCTGAACAACATTGTCGTCTTACGCTCATTATGTCTTTCTGTACAGGTATAAGTGAACTGATATAAAACGAATTACTCCTTCTTGACTCATCGAACTATGGCGTACTGCGACTGGGGCTAAACGTATACAGATTATTTTCAAACCTTCAGTGGGAACCGTTTCGGTATCTCCGTCTTTTTACGTGGGACTATGGTGTAATTATTCAGTTTGGAACAGTGTGGAGTTTTGTCATATTCGTTCATTCCTTCAGGCACCTAGTACTAAAAGCTTCGAGGGAACATTCTCTCCTAACCCCTCTCTAAACTAACCTGAATTCAACCCTGAATTACATATTGTTCCCGCATTATGCATGCTATGAAACTTGTAGCACCATATGTCTAATCGCAGACAATAAGTGTTATCCGCAAACTGCCTACAGAAATAAAGATGCAAACAGTATCCATTAAGTTATCACCATCTAGCGTATGCCTAAAATAATTGATGATGACCCGACCGTTATACTGTCCGCTTGTGTGAAATAATATCCGTCGACACAAGAGGTATACGTTGAAGAGTATCGATGAGTGAGGTTCTTTAGCTCTGCCAAATGATTGCTGTTGATAGTGTGTTATTGATTCGCCTGGGGCAATATGTTGACGGGCAGTTTTCATGAGTGAGAAGTTTGGAAACAGGAGCTCCATCTCCGAATTGAACATCACTCTTGTTGGATACGTTCATATTTTTGACAGCAAATTCATTTCTTCATTTAAGTCATGCACTTAGATGTACTTTACTAATCACTTTACTAATCACTGCGCAACTACACAGTATGTTGAATCTGGCCTATCACGGTAGATGAACGAGATACACACATTGGATGTGTTCATAAAGCTCAGGAGATTGTGAACACGATACAGTGAGTTTCTCAAACCTCCTTGCTATCAGATCGTTGGGGAAGTGAAGTAATTTTCCGTCGGCCACCTTTCTTCTATCCTTCCCTTCAATGTCGCGCTGGAACGGAATGAACACGTTCACATGATCGCCTAAAAGTGTAGCAAACCTACTGACCTAAGGAGAGGGACAGCTGTTTCGGTCGCGTTAATTAAATGTTTTGACCAACATATAGCTGTTCGATGGGTCAGCTCCGTATTTTTTCGAGTTCATGGTATCCGCGGTCGTGTCACAAACTAAACAGAACCGGTCACGTAGTTCTGAGATGGAGTGACTTCCTCTGGGATTAGTCAATGCATAAATAGCATTATTGATTACAAAGGAATTACGACCCAAGGGAACGTTTGAATGGGCCCATATGGTGCCTATTTAGTAATTAAAACCCGAAAAGTGGATCCAGATGTTCTCCTAATTTAGCCTCACACAAAACTTCAGTCTTTGTATGTCCCTATGATTTACAGACAAAATCCAAATCAACTGCTCTAGCATAATCGAGTAGCACTCCGCTTCACAAAACTTCACACTCTGTGCAGTTCATTTGTGAGAGAAAATTAAGGTAAGCATATGATGATATAGCGACCACTTCGGTCGTACAGGGTGAGTTCTGGTGTGGTATATCGTAAACGTAACAATTTGTGTATCGTCAGGCTACGATTATTTACCTCACTAAACATTCTTCTGGATGAATAGCGTTTTACAGTTATCGGCTTAGAGACGGAAGGTTTTAGTTGTCGACTTGCGAACACATGACATTGGAAAATGACCTACGTTAACAACTTGGTTAATTGTCAACTAATATAACTTTGTTGTTAACAGCTCTTTATCCGACAAAGTTTCCAGTTCCCAATTGACCTGTTTTCTGAGTCTTATTCACCATTTTCAGTGGAAAAAATACGAGTATTCGAGTGATGGGAAAGGGACAATTTGACAA
This sequence comes from Paragonimus westermani, assembly GCA_008508345.1. Classification (NCBI taxonomy): domain Eukaryota; kingdom Metazoa; phylum Platyhelminthes; class Trematoda; order Plagiorchiida; family Troglotrematidae; genus Paragonimus; species Paragonimus westermani. The sequence continues at coordinate 143,108 of QNGE01000039.1, read as the reverse complement.
ACCGAAAAAGTATGACATAGTCTCAAATTACCTGACAGTAACTGACAGCAGCCGTAGCATTATCGGATCACTCTAAATCTATCATCCCTTCTCTTCTCCCTTGTGTTCAGACGAACTAATCGCTCATTTTAAGCCACGATTGTATAGTTGAAGGATCCAAAATGTCCCCAGGAGAAAACTATCCGGGTGATGGCAACGATAGAATAAACTAAAAGTTGGTGACGCAGAGTTCAGTAGAAGAGTTTTCTTTGTTCAAACTTTTCACCTATTGTGCGAACCGAAACAATCATTTTCCAACATCAAGATAATATTCGCAACAGTGCTTGCATCTGGCTTTCGTAAGCGGACTGTTGGGTTAAGTGGGAACAAAATTAGCAGAATGTCTTTGAATTGCACCTAGGGTTTACAATGAACTTGTCTACAAAAGTCTGGTTACTTTCTGTTCGTGATCATTTCATCTCTTGTGAGCTGCAGCAAATCAGAGGAAATCCTGGAAGTCTTCTGTTTTCAGATTAGACTCATATTCTATTGAAAATCTGAAATAACTCCCTACCCAAACACTTGGGATTCTGTTTTTTTATTCACGAAAGAATCAGTTTTCCGGATTCCACGATACAGGAAAAAAGGGCCATTGTGCTACACCACGAGTACCCCATTCAACGCAAAGTTTCCTTTGGGGATACATAAAACGTCAGTCTAGGAGCATTACAATTAAATATATTTTCGTTCGTCTGTCTTTAAAATATTTAGGGTAGTCACCGTTTGATGTAGCCTATACTCAGTCGTATCCCCTGCTAAGGGAGTACAGCTATTACTGTGCTGGAAATTTAGGAATCATTCCTTACCTAACATAATTTTTACGTGGAGTGAACACCACCCACAATCGGTCGCAGCCGTCACATTCCCACAGATCTCCCAGTAGTGCATATCCTTTCCCCAGCTGCATGCTCTAATGAGAGAAGAACTCTAGTCTAGTGCTTCTTTTCGAAAGGGATTAACTGGAAAGTCTATGGGAACGCGACAACTGCGACCACTTGTGAGTGATGTCCACTCTATATGATAACTAAAAGATCCGCTACTATTCACCAGTAATATGTGAATGTCATCCCCAAATGAATTAACACTCCCTCAGACTTTTCCTCAGATCATTGTGTCAGTTATCGGTGTAAATTTTTGCAAACTTTGAGAAACCACTGAAGCACCTAATCATTCAAACTTCTTAAATACGCTGTTGTGGATCTGAGAACTCTGAAAACTTCTGAACAGCTGTAGTTCAGTAGCATAGTAGTTCATTCTACTGTGTTAGCTTCTCAGTACCAATGCTTTAAGAATCTCTAGGGAGTTTGAAACACTGAGTTCCCTCTATCCACTTCATCAGGACAGCACGAAGAAATACATTGCGAGATGCAAGCATTTCGTTTATTCTCCTCAGAGAGTTGACTGTGTCATTAATAACTTCCTCTTTCCGTTCGAAGTAAACTGTCTTAGTTTCTGTTCCATTCAGCCATACAGGCTTAACTTGACATGGACCCAAACACATGTGGATCACTGTGGATCAACAGTAACCGAGCTCACTATTAGCAGGGAACCCTGTGAAGCATCCTTATGTCGCATTTGTACAGCCAGAGACCCAGGTGAACGATTTACAACCAAACATAACATATGAATAATATCGTGTTCATGTTTCGAGTTGCTTAGATTTAGTGAGGTAGCGTGACGAACTCTTACTGATCATCCTAAGCTTTACGCCAAGACGTGACAAAGGTGCGCTATACTCTAGTTTCGTCTTTGCTGACGCTTGTTAGTACTGTGTATCTTTGCCAACCCTAAGTGTGGAGTCGTCGGCTGTCTCCACTCCAGGCGATCAGTCAACCTGAGTGACTCAATCGAGCGTGCTTGAGTGTTTGTATATCACACTTCCGTTGTACATAAGGTGGGGCGAATGTCGTAGTGGTCAATACGGTTGACTCATGAAGGTGCGGCGTGGGTTTCACTTCAGGGCTTGGCAAGAGTATGCGTTACTAGTAAGTTTCATGAAGAGAGGAACTCGGGTCTAGTAGTTCTTTCCGAAAGGAGCTGACTGAAAAGTCTATCGGAATGTTAAAAGTGTAATCGCATAAGAGTGATGCTTAAGTTCCATAGACCAAACTATACTAGTGCTTTATCAGGTTACCAAACGTTTGGTACCCTAACCTGCAACTGAGGCAGAACCTTGGCTTGGGTCTAACTAAACGCGGTTTGCACTAATAGTGAGTAATTGGCATATGTGCTGAACACTAGTTGATGAATGTATCTTGCTCAGGGGATTATCTAGTACAGCTGCTTTTCAACTATGTTGCCACCTTCAGAATGAATTTCCCCCTCGTCTGATTACATCTGGTTCAAAATGACCTGAAGTTGGACCGTGGCCCTCGGGTTTAAAGAACGATACAGCAGCGTACGCAACCTTGAACTGTATGACCGAACGTGTCATAGTGGAGGTCGGTGTAAATTGGCCATTCCTTGAGAAGGCAGTCTCCATTAGGGTAATGCAAACGGGTCGTTCACCGCTTCTTACAAAATGCACTGACGATCTACACGAAGGAGGTTTTCAACAGAAAAAAGCAGTGGGCTGATGAGAGCTTGTGTGACTCTGTGCGAAGAAGCATGAAGATGTTCATGTACTTCGGTGTCTGATTAACCCGTCGAATAGAATCGATAAGTAGTACTACGTGCTCAGTAAAATGGTTTGGAAATTCGGAGAAGCTGTTTGAAAAAGTGGCTTAATGACAGAACAAAGATGAAGTCAACCGAGAAAAGGGATTGTGAAGATACATTAACGTACAGTTACCAGTGGCCAGCTACCAGCTTCATGGTCACATCAAGTGTAACCTAACCTTACAGGCAAGATTCCAACGACTAGTTTAAGTGATATATTGTTTCGGGGTATGTAGTGCAACCTAGCGATTACGGTCACGTTAAACTACTGTTTGGCATTCCAGACTAGGCACATCCAAGTTTTAGGGTGACCGGAAATCGAGTTGAGTCTGGTCAACCGAGGTTTTGAAGTTCGTAATTCAAAATCAGCGTCATCAACTGCCTGGTAATTAGTGAGAGAAACCTAGACATCCATTGTTTTGTCATCCCCATCAGTCGTTGGCAATTGACCATTGTCCGTGTTGTTCGTGTTTTTGAATAGATGATGATCTTTTAGGCACCCCCTATGAGAGTTTCAGTTAAACTGTGGTCACTATTTTGATGGATGCCCCACAAAAGTGATCACAATAGTTGTTGGTTTGCACGACAACGATGTTTCTGTTTTTGCCAACCAAAACGCACAGGTTCACAAGGCACGAGTTCACTTCTGACTTCGCAACGCCAGCTCCGCACGCCAACTTGACGTGTCCTGTGTTGTCCCATGTCAAATTTCGTGTCGTTTGTTAAACTTACAAATACAAGTGTTTACCTTTATTGTCACCCGGGCTACACACATACCGGTTGCTGTGCTGATTGTCAGCGGAGGTTTAGTTTCAGTGAATGTGGCTACAGCAACCAGGCAATAGACAATCCTGTGGCGTTCATTTCGTGGTTGTACACCTTAGGATCTGTGTCGCTCAAATGATTGTGCACGCAGTTAAGAGCAAAATGGGTATGTTGTTGTTGATTCGACGGTCATTGGTCAGCGAGAGCGTAACGATGGTCAACTGGTACAGTTAGCCGTCAAGGGAAATAGTCACTGTAATCGCAAGTGTTTTGAACGGTAGTTTGAATAAAACAGCGAATGGTAACACACAGTAGTGTTATCCGTCTTTAAACTCAGCATCATCAGGCAAGTAGTAGAGTTCAATCACGAACTGGTAAAGTCATTTGCTTAAATCGTTCAAAGGAAATTTTCTCCTATGTTGACACACAAAGCATGTACCGATCATAGTACACTTAGTACCGTCAGACAAGGTATAGGCCTAAGCTGATGAACTTTTAAGCTCACATTAGCGCAGAACATTAAATAGGGAACTTGTGTCAAAACCTAAGCTTGGTTGGTTGTCAGCCCCCCCCCCCGCCGTTACCTAGATTGTCAACCGGTTAGTGGACAAGGTCACCATTGGCTTTTGTCGCATTCAAATACCAAATATACCACTAAATACAGAGTTCGTTAACCTCACGCGGTAACCACCGTCGATACTCTTCTTGATTTACGCCTCTAGCTGGGTCGTCTTTTCACTTATTTGCCCTCAGCATATTTTCACAGGAAGATGTTTTGATGTTGCTGGTGTTAAAACTGAATGAGCCGGTTTGTCATGGCTAGTAGTCATTTCGATTAAAAGAAACCCTGTAAACAAATCTCCTAGTAGACTTTGTTCTTGATGTACTCGGGTCTTGGAAACAGAAAATCTGCAAAAATGGTACACTTGAAATTTACGTTCCAATCACGAAAGGGTAAGTGACCTGGCTTTCTAACGAATGTCTTGGTTGACTGAATTGAGGAGCGTGCGTGACAAAACTCTTGAGTAGAAGTGTTAATTTAAGAAGCCGTTCTTCACAATACGCCTTCGACGGACCATGCACTCAAGTTTATGACAAACCCTACTAAAGAAGCTGAAGGAGATAGAACGATCTACGTAAAACACCTAACTTCTAAATGCCCGTCAAATTGGAGTTTCAAACAAAACTCGTTTAGTTCTCTGACCCATAGGTTCAACAATGGCCATCAACTAATTTGATCCTTATGACATCTTGAATAATCTTATTAGGGTTTGATGTCACCGTTCCCACATATTGAGTCAACTGTCCATTCCCGTTTCTTATCAATGATAATACAGCCAGCCACGTGGGCGATAAGAAACAGTGGTTTATCGATGTGACGTTATCTTGATCGCTCTTCATTAGTGGACTTTACCGAGTACATAAGGTCGGATATCGTGACAGACCATGACGTCAACATTGCCTCCAGAACTTGTGAATTACTAATGCGTGTTTCTGGTGTGTTACCCTGAGGTCTATGTTGACGTATAACACATAGATTAAAAAGTGGGGTTTCTTATTATGTGGAACCTTCGCCATGTTCGATTTACGTGAGAACGCAGAACAGTTTTTCAGTCTAAGAGTTCTTTGGATAACGCGTATGATCTCGACTGGGATGCGTAATTTTCATAAGGGTGCCCAATGTGGTGAATTGCTCAATTCAATCAATGACATTCACTGAACAATATTTGATAGTTAGGGAATGTAGATAAACTGAATGGGACAGCAATGATTTTATAAATTTTTCCCGACGAGAGCTACGCATGAAAGAAATTCAAATCGGCCGTTTAATTAGGGTAGATGTTATGAAGATGAACCGCTGCTGCTCCCCATATTCCAAATTTATGCCATTATCTCCGGAGTGAGAAATAATGTAAGTTTACCACTCGAGTTCATTTCACTCACATATTCATCAAAAGTTTGTTTTAAATTCGTGTCTAAGTCATACTTGGGCTTTATGATTTTTGACAATAAATCCGTAGTTCTTCTCATTACATAAAATCTCAGCTTGTTTGCTAATTAAAACACCTCTGTAAATCGATATGTCCTGGTCTACGGAGGTTTTTCATTCCTCGTTGGTTCCATTTCTCTGGTCGTCTTTGACTTCCATACTACATAAGTTGTGAACATTACGAGCAAGCTATAATGCTCTACGCTCCAATCACCTCGGTTGGCCTTCCTCAGAAGTGTGATTTCGATTACTACACTTCAGATGGAGGCTACCCGAGGTGATTGAAACGTAGAGTATTACAAGTTGCTCGTGGCATTGTGTTATTCGCAATTCATTTATCAAAAACATGTTAAACACGAAGCTCAAACTGTTTGACTTCATTCGTAATGGAGTATGAATATTTAAATGATGATAACTGAACAAATATTGTGTGTACGGGAAATATCTATGTAGCAGACAGCGGTAAGTAGTAGATACACACAAGTAAAATTGAGTATTATTCACTCTAGTTTGCTTGTTACTGATACAGATTAACCAGACTTCTTGAAGTGCGACGCAATAGTCGCACTGTCCATGGCACCATGTGACTGAACTGCCGAGAGAAATACTTCAATGAAATGAATTTACACCTTAGAAAAGCAGAAGCAACAGACTAGTTTTACATGATCGTAGATCTCTTAGCGATCAGTTTCACTACTTCAGTAATCTTTACATCTAGAGCGTGTTGAGAGACGAGTTTTCCGGTGATGAACCTAACGGTTTGTTGATGAGAGTATTGTTGGATGTCGGTTAGCTTTTTCCGTTCATCCACGAATCCCGATTGGGTGTGTACTGAATTCCAAGCCTGGAGGGATTTTTCTTTCCGAAGTACTTGGGATCTTGAGTCAGCTTTGCGCCACTCAGAACGTAGGCAAAAACAGAACCACTGACACATCATTTGATTGCTTGACATCATCGTATTGATCTCCCTACAACACACGTCGCCACTCTGGGAATACATTGAAAACAACGTGAGTTTGTTTCATTTAACCTGCAAACAATTTATTATCCTTTGTCTCTGTCTTTATTTTGCGTAACCTGTTACTCCGGCTGATTTTGGTTCACAGCTGTGAACTGAGAATTTGTTATATCTTAGTGAACGACCGATCTCTTTGGCTTCGTCTTGAATTAGTTGACGTGTTACCACTATACTTTAGTGCGCGCTTTGAAGAGCTACTGTTTGAGGTTACTGTACGTTAACATGGACACGGAATCCTCTTTCACTTCCTAATAGCTTTATTCTCACAACATACTCTGTCGTCCTTCCGTTGCTTTCAGTGATCGGGGTCTAGTGGTCACCTGAGGACGGGCAACATGTCCCGATAGATTCCCGTATCTACCGCAGCCAGCAGCTTCCAGTTTGCTTGATAGTGTCAAGTAACATTAGTCGGATCAGCACAGATCGACGTTGTTTGTAAACAGCTGTGCAACGGTTTGACTCATTTGGGACCAACCCCACTCTCGGCCACGAATTCTGTAATGCACATTTACACGGTATCGGTGTAGTCAGAAATTCCGATGAATGGTCAGCAAGCAGGTTCTATCTTTTGGTTATCCTGGTTGGATTAGAGGGAATGGTGATGGTTGGTCATTTTCCCTACTTTCTAATCATCCGAGGTCTGAACAGGACAAACAGTAGGTTACTGAGTTCTCTGTCTTGTATAGTGATATGCGTGTACACAGTTTGTCCAAAAATCGCTCGAACTGACAACGAGAACCCCGGATATCATCAGCCTCTTATTTACTTGGTTTCTTTGTGGCGGTTGCATGTTAAGAATGCGATCATTGTGGACTTGAGGCAGAAGTCTAACAGTACTGTATCTTGTCCACAGATTTTGCGTAGTTTAATAAAATGTAAATGTCATATTGTGGAGACTGCAACCATAATAACATTAGTCTTTTAGCAAGCAGCCTGTTCTGACGTGTCAGCTTTCCATCGTTTTGATCACGTTGTTCTCATTACTTAGCAGGTTACTGTAGTGTATTTGGTCATCAACTATATGCTTATTGCAGCGTTGTTTGTTGCACAAAATTCCCACCTCAGTACAGACACTGCATTCTACAATCTGTTGAGCTGTACTCACGGCAACTCGCTACCACTTGACAGATGAGTTAGGAATTGTGCATATCGCAGAGTGTTTAACTTCTGTTCCAAGTAGTCCTATACTTCCAAGCGTGAAACAAAACATAAAAATGACACATGGTCTTTCCGATAAAATTGACTGCATTAATTCTCGGAATTTACATGCAAGAAATTACTTCTTGATATTAAATTTTAGTTAATAGATTTTAAGTTAAGTGACATATGTGACTGCTCGCTTGCGCATGGTTCCTCTGAGTATACAACAAAAATGTAAATGACACAATAATCTACGCTGGTTATCGTTTATCCGGTAGTAGACTTGCTTGCCTCCTACCAACGTGCAAGGTCTGTTGTAAATACCGGTCGCATGAAAGTCCTATTTACCTAGACTTGAGCGTCAGGATGTTCATAAGAGGTGTCTGGGGTTGTGACAGGTGTTCTGTACAGTAACTGCAACTGATACCGACTACATAGTCTGCGGAGGACTACTGCTATCAGCGGGAGTCGTCGTCGTATTGGAGAATACCACACACCTAGCTTAGAGTTCAGCCATTTCCACATCTGCTTGTCCCGTTAATTGGTCAACCAAACAAGAGATCTACACAAGAGTTCAATAGGCAAAAGCATGGTTACCAGCCTTGCACAGCATGATACATCCTACTACCCCTTCGTATGTATGTGAATTGAAGAGAGTCACGATAGGTCGAGGAGGCAAACAAATTCTATAAACGTTATCTAGGTAACAGCACTCAGAAATAGCCTTGGCTAACTACTTTCGTGCGCCTGAACCCTCCTGTAACAGGATGGTGTGAAACATATGCAGTTATTTCGAGGTATGTTTGTGGTGAAGTTAATAACACTGATTAATTTAATCATACCAACACATTGCCAGAGATGGCTAGCTAGGTGGAACCTTCCTGAACAAGGCCATTTAGCGCTTGGAGCCTTTTTTTGTTTGCTACTGGCAGGAACTTCTCGGCTGCGCTGATCTGAACGCAAAAGTGCTTCTGTAGAAATTTGAGCTGGGGTGCAACAAGCCGATACATTTGGTTAAGTATAAATCCCAGCAGGGGGCACTTGGTAGCTGAGGGGTGAGTAGCTGGTTGGCTTCGTAGGTGAAGGCTTCGGAGGAACTATTTTAAATTTCTGGTGTGTGAAAAGGACAGTAGATAATTTGCGGATAGTTGCCAGGCCGTTGATAATCCGTTCCCCGAGGCAGTTTTCATAGGTCAGTATGCTGAGGTGAAATACACGAATAGGATGAGAGCAGTTAAATTTTGGGCACCTGTGTCCCTGTATCTCATAGTTGGTGAACAACGACAACATTATTTCATAGTTTTAAACCATTATATCGCTACAATAAATCAACGTTCTTTTACGAGTATACCAGTAATACACATTAAAAACAGCTGGTACTGGTCGCCAAAAGATTTGCACTCGTTTCTCTATATGACCTTACCTAACAAAAGTAACTTTGACTAAAGCTTATTAGCTAGTACGCGTTAAAAGTGTCTTAGTTCTCTGTTACTCTAGCTCGTTCTGAGAAAATTTCAGACCGAACTCAAACCAGTGATGTGCGAATTTTTTCAAGTAACCATGTACTGTCTCCGTCTTGTTGTTGAACACTATGCAGCATTATGTGGTAAAGAAGCGTTCAGACTCTAACTACTCAAAGTCGTGTGTTGACGTTACTTACGAACAAGGAAAAATAGACGGGTATTTGTTGTCACAGCTTGTAGACTGCAGTGGAAGTCTACATTACAGGAATTGAACATTACTCACACCTGATTGCAAGCATTGTATTCCCATGAACACTTCAAGCAACCGCTTCCAAAAAGCAACACCACGCTCGAATTTCACTCTTGGTGGAGCTAATTAGCAGTGTATATTCCTGCCGCGGTCTGGACTAGAACATCGGTCACACTTTCATGAGGCAACCGTATCGCCCATTAAGTCTTTGGGGCCACATTAGCACGCCCGACCCATTAAAAGTGAATCCTCGGCCACATTCCTTAGTACTCACCACTAACCGAGATATCGCACAAGTTAATGATTTCTATGATTTCAACTTGGAGAGAAATCCTATTCGGGGGTTATCGACTTAAGTTAACAGGGCGATTAGTGCCTCTACTTTCGAGACGATCGGGTGGTATGAATACTATTCACAGGCGTGTGTGCCTGAGCGTTTACCTATGGTGGTCCACTCGTGCCTAACGTAAGGCCAATGGTTCACTGGTGAGCCCGGTTGCCTCATGAAAGCGTGTTCGGAGTTTTAGTCCTGGCCGTGGCAGAAATTTACATTTCTGATCAGCTTTAATAAGAGGGAAAATCGAGCCTAGTGTTTTTTTTTAAGAGCGACTAACTGGAGTGTCTCTTGGAATGCAACACGTGCAATCGATTGTGAGTGATGTTCGATTTATATAATAAACAAAAGTCTCCTGCTACTCACCAGAATATTATATTATTATGCATACTATTTGTGCAGAGTGGACAGTTATCTGTTTCATTGTTTTTTTAGCTGGCATGTTTGGGAAACTTTCCTTCATACAATCGTAACGTGGTATCGGCAGCCAGTACCCGCCAACCGCCTGTAAATCTTCCAACTTTTGCTATCACGGCAGAAATTCAAATCGGCCCTTCGTTTTTATTATTTAAGCTTTCAGCATCTACAATGCATTAATAATGAAAACTTAATTGTGCCTAGTGGAACTCATTTTTAACTAGTGCTCTGCATCCTTGCTCCTCATTGGCTTGTCAATCACTTCATTTAAGTAGCGACATATCAATGTTGTTCATCTCCCGTGCATGCCTTGAATAGCACATTCGACACGATTGTCTCCAGGTGCTGCACACTGTGCTGGTCAACCTTCTATTTAATCGACTTGGTTGACAACAAATGCAACATCAATTATGAGCTTAGATCAGCTCATATCCAAATAATTAAGCATGATTTTCAGCTTTGCGTGTGCGTGATGGAGGATAGTACCAGCTGTAAGACTAACAAACGCGGCACGCTCCTTTTTCAAAATATCTCTACCATACTGCTCAGAACCAATCTATCTGCGCGCGAATGTTCTACAATAGAAAAGTGAGGCAAATCTATGAGATCATCTCTGATCACTGAGGAAGTCCTCATGCCAGTTCAGTGAAACACCAATTCACTATAATTTTCATTTTGACCCCTGTCTGGTGTCAAACAATGACACAAAGTGGTTGAAACGTAGAGTGTTGCAAGTTACTCGTAACATTGTGTTGTTCCCAATCCATTAATCAAAAACATGTTAATCACGACGCCCATGCTGTTTGACTTCATTCGTACTAAATTTTGTGCGACTGTCATAGAACGAACGTTATTTTGAACACCAGTAGCGCATTATGGCTCCAGCCATTCAGGACACGTTGTCAGACCGCCCGTGGTGAGTACGTCGTTTCCTACTTGATATAACAACTGCGAACACCAGTCCGTAAACTACGTCCTCTATTCACCACAGGAGTCCACGTTAGTTCGCAAGACTTGCATTAACCTTTCAACGGGAAGTAAATTTAAAGCATTCGAACATGTACCAACACGATCATGTCCGCATCATGCGAACCGAAGTTGGTTGCCGAAGTTGAAAGTGTGTAGTTATCATACGGAACACCCGTGCCTTATGTTGAATCTGGAGTTAACTGGTTTAGAGCTATCACCAGTTATTGATTATTTCGTAGAGATATTGGCTTAAGCCAGTCGACTAAAAACTTCCTGTCACTATGCCCTGAGTCCACCAAAAATTTTGTTCTCATCAGCAGTCACCGAAGTAATTTGAGACGCCAGTTCTATTTATTAGTTTACCAACTGATGTTCAAACCAAACCAAGTTACTTTGGCCGCATTCCAAATTAATGCTAAATCCAAATTCCTGCAAACTTTCGTTAACTTGCGTACACCGTTCCTTGAAAATGGATTTTTTTTAAAAGAAATCCTACGGAGTCGTCTCACGCGACTTGCTCACGTTTGTTAGGATCACATCTACCTATTATCTGCCGAACTCACTTTGAATACGTACTGAAATTGTGCACGAGAAATGTCCCACTTAGACGAGGTAGACGAACATATGGGGTCCTGTATCCTTAGTAACCAAGAGGAACCTAAAAGTAGCCTATTTTTGGCTGAAATATTGGTTTTGCGACTTATTGGTAAGCGTGCAATCGATGTGGTCTAGCCATACTCTGCTCTTCAGTTTCAACCTGAAACAAAAACTTGAGAGCGACCTACCTATATGTTATATTAATCTGTTTTGAGTTCTCAGCTGCCTGCAATCCAGCTCTGAATTGAGTCAATTCTAATGAAAGACTGTTTCATCCTTAGGATTGAAATGCATAATTTGCTACAACGACCTCATGTACTATGGACTGTTAGTCCTGGCTTCCTTTTAACAGTCTAGAGTGCTAAGTTTTCCGATTTCTCTGAACGAATCTCCCAGATCGTTTGGACGCTGGCACAGAACTTCTCTGCCTTTTCTACAGCAAAGCAAAAGCAATCATTTAGTCCTTATTAGTTTGTGACCAACAGCTGCCCTTCCGGTCGACCACGGGTACTTCTAGTGGACAACAAAATATTTAACCTGCAACCCTTGAAGCTATTGTTCTTTGTTTACCATATTTTTCATTGAAGTACCTAACAGTCACTTCTACATTTCTTAATGGATTACTGAAGCTGTACAACAACTCAGTGTTCTTCATCGTTACCTAGTTCATGTTGACGATGTAACAGAAACAGTCTAACTCTCGTTGTCCGTCTGAAGCGAATTCCACTCAGTATGCCACTGGCTAACATAATAAAACCATGTTGACTGAATGGCAATTGGAGACAACAATACAAAACAGGGTCTACGCGAAAATTTGGCCAATTCGATTTTTGGTTGACCGGACCGTCAAGTATAGACAAGCTGTCGGTTGGCTAGGTCAGTTTACGATTTCATTCTTTAAAAGAATAGGTAGCCTGCTTACGTCAACCTGAGCTCGTCGGTTAAATGGGGGTAACCGTGTACTATACTGTAACACGAAATGCCGTCTACCTTTTCGAGAAAGACCTTCATGGCGTAACGGTACACAGTAAGTACGGCGAGGTGGGATGGCCGCAGTAAGGTAAAGGAGTCCAACGTTGTCATCTTTACGTGGGTTTTCAGTTTTTCGATAACACATGCCCGGGCATAAACTACATTAAAGAAGACGTGAGGACGGACAATTGTCAGTACAACCGGTAGTTAGCCTATCCCGTTTGTTTACTAATTAATCAAGGTCTAGCGAGGGTGTTTGCACTGCGATGTTTTCGTAGGTCTTCTATGAATCTATTATTAAATCACTTCCTCTCAAGTTCAAGAATACAGCAGATGGGTCTAGCATGTGTACGTAATAGGTTGGTGTGAATAGCTCCCGTTAGACAGGAAAGTACAGTAGTTTGCTTCAGCCGGTTGATTCAGTTAAAATCGATATGGACCACTCATGATGGTTGGTTTTCTATAGACCTCTTGAAAACATGCGAAATAAAATTCATTTAACTTTGTGTTGGTATGCATTAGTCGTGACTTCTGTGTTCATTTTATTTCAACCCAGCTAAAGGCGTACTTGATTGTCATTCGCTGAGACCGTACGAAAATAACGCGTGAAATTGGTCCAGTATCTCCTATCCTTCTAACCTCAACATCTACACATCCGTAAAAGAAACAGCGGTTTTTTCACAGTTCCCCCAGTGAATTCGCTAACATCATCGAGGCTAATTAAAACAACACAAATGTGCTTATTCTCTATGATATTGCGATGTGCGGTGGAAACATATCACTATAGGCAAACGAAAACATACCTGTACTATGCATTAACTGAAACTTAAGCGTGATAATGACGAAAACTAGTTGCATGCCTATGACTCCGGCTCAGATAGAGTTGTTTGAGCTCACCACGTAATACATTATTCAAATGGCGTGCATATTCTATCTTTTGCTTATGCCATGATCCATCCGAACATGCCACAGGACAGGTAATGTCAAAAATCCCACCAGAACATACTGTGGGCATAACAGATCAAACTTTGACAGCCGACCATGGTCTACAAACCATACTATTCGCGTTTAAAGGTGTAGCTTTCCTTCGCACAATCGGAGATCCTGGAAACATGGAACAGTCAGCTAGTTCGAAAAATCTACTAGTTGTACCCAACAAGAAGGAAATACCAACCGGTGGCTGTAAAGATGAGACAAAGGGGCAGTTTGGCAACAGGACTTGGACAAATTATGAGGACTGACGTCCAACAGGCAACTGACAATGAACAGGCTTGAATGTATAGTATGCATGTGAATCGAAAACCTAATAGCCTATTTCTCTTTCACAAATTTTATAAGTCGTAAACAGCTTCTGGCGGTTTTCTCACAGGCTTCAAAGCGTATTGAGGGTTATTTGAGTAACGTAAGTTACACGTGGATAACCACTTTGACGAATGCATTGTGCTACAAAATATAGCCAATTTTCAGACTGCGACCAGTACAGTGTTTGTAACTAATGTGCACTGATAACCCGAGGTAAACGATCACTAAGTTGGTCAGTTGGTTTGATCCAATGATGACCGTGTGTTCGTTGTATCAGTACATCTTCTTGAATGGACCAACACATATGTCTAACACAAAATCTCGACACAGTCATACTCGTTGCTACTGACGTAAACTGTTGCTACTTACTAACGAAAACAGCGTTCACTGCTACTGCTATTCATGAGGCCGAGTAGATAAATGTTTCGATTCATGAAATGCTTATTGGCGAATCGATTCTCCGTCGGATTCTCTTCACCTGGTGAGTTGACCAAGTTAAAAGACCGATCAGTAATGAGAGTTATTTCGCAGGCTCATTGCAGGATAGACTGATTGTCAAAATACTAAGATTGTGTTCTACCTCCTTGACACCAGTACGTTAGTTTGAACGCTACTCACAGATGACCGGTTTGCATCGAATGAGCAATAGACAATCTACAATATTTCCTGTTTGGCGGTTTTGAGATCGCTCTCAGGTTGGCAATCCCGTGTGCCTCACAAGAGAGTGCACTAAGGAACAGTATTTTCGCACATACTCATTTGTATGTGCTTGGATTAAAAAAAGTCTTAAGCCGCTACATAGTAAAATAAGCATGCCACTATGTTATGTTGGCACTATCAAATGACGGAACCCAGTGGGTATCGACAATATGACACAACTCGGCCATAAATGGGTAAACAAGTCGGGGAAGTTGATCGGTCAGGTTGTTTCAGTTGGGTAGGCATATATTTATCCGTCATGAAATCCTGAAGCGTGATTTGGACGGTCGGATATCGAAGACAAGTTATCCAGTCAGAGTCATAATTACATTTCTGAAGCCCAAGTATAATCAGGGGATGTTAGTACACTTATTTCCTGGTGACTTTGATTTATCTCGAAGTATACTAGAGCACTGCTACATTAGATACCGGATTCCTTGTGTTGCTGGTAGAGGGAGAATTGTGACATCCGAAGTTTCCCAACCACCGGAGGCCTGTTATTTACTTCAACGACTGGGGTAAGTAGAGAGTTTGGTTGCAAAAACCGAAGTTTTGAGGTCCAAATGAACATATACCTATCACGCTCTTCGAAATTTAAACCAGTCTGTTCCCTTGATGAACCTGTATAGAACAGTGGGAAGATGCAGGCCATATGGTGTACTCTGGAGTAAAATTTTGTACATTCTGATCACACGTAGGCCTGTAACTAATTTTAACCAGTCGAAATTCCGCAGGGTAGAAGTCATGGTTTAAGGAATCAAACAACCGGATACAAAAACTGACAACGAAAATCGTGGGAATGCCGACTACCAGAGTAGCTGGAGCGTCAGCATAAATTATTTTTGAACACACGGGGGGTTGTGAAGTTTGATAGCCAGACCCTCAGCAAACTGGAGTGTGACGTCCCGGTTACTGCGAAAAATTACCGAGAATGCGTCAGGAACTTTGATTCTGTGTCCTGTTTGGATTATGGGCCTTGCAACTGATGATGCAGGTTGTTGTCGGTCAACAGCTATACAAGTGCCTAGCATTTTCTGAGTTTCAAGCCGTTTGGGAACATGCTCTTTTATACAAGCAGCCAGCTGTCGGTTTGTTCACCTTATGTATCTCATAATGCAGCTATACAAGTATTCGCATAACCAGTGGGATGTGACAGGTGTAGCCAGTTTGTTCATAGTCGAGTAGAGTGATACAGTTCTCGTTCGCAGTACTATAAACGGTTTTGGAGTACTGTAAGTCCTGGATACAGCGGCCTTTAGATGCATCCTCGTCACTGCTGACCAAGTGTTCTCTAGAAACGGGAATTTTGAACACATTGTACACTTCGGTACCGTTGTTACTTATATTGTTGGGATAGTAGCTCTGCTATACTTCCTATTAAATTGCAAGGGGTATCCACTGGCCTGCAAAGCATCCACCAGTAGACATAACTTCGGCTTTCGGTTGTCCTCTATATAAATCCTTCGTGCTAGGTGGAACAGCGTCCTGACTAAGCCTCGATTATACTGCACCGTACAGAAGCCTTCGAAATGCATATACTTTCCTGCCCTGTCCTTTTTGTAAGCGAATTTTCTTACATTACCATCTCATCTTCGGATCGTGTGTTTCATTCGAGATTCTTACCCTTTTCGTCTCCCGAAGACACCTACATGGTGGTTTAAGTCCTTGCCCAGCGGTTGACACAGAACTCTTAACTAAACCGACGCCTTAGAGTCCATGGTTTTCGTAAAGTACTGAATAACTCCGAGTCTCAGATTTAATTAACATGATTTGACCTGCTTCCGGTCTAGCTGCCACTCAGTCACTCCACTCTGCTCGTCCATTGTATTAAGCTATCTGGGCTTGAATGGTGCCCGTTCACAACGACTTCTACGGACGTTGTGCTCTACCATTCAACTTCAGTTCACTTGGCCTACTCCGTTCTCGCTGTAAACGTTACATTTTAGGTGAGTTGAGTTGTCCAATAAGTGTCACTTGGTGAAAGCGGTTGAAAAATGATTTTCAGTCTAACGTATGACTGCTAGTGCACGGATTTTGTTCACCAGTCAGTATAAACGCTGTTGCACTCCATACGAAAGGGAGCATACATCTCTAACTTGTGGTCACGTGAGCCTTAGCATGACACCATGCCAAGCCATTGTATGGTCCGTTTTAAATTTCGAGTCCCTTGGTTCACGAGAAGCCAAGACCGATTACTTGTTATGTAACAGCAAACGACTATGGTGAAACCTTATCAGAGCAATCAACGCAGATGGCCGATAAATGTGTTCGAACCTGTCAGTGAATAGAAATGCACATCCAGCGAGCGCTTGGAGTTTGCACCAAGCTGATGGACAAAAGATGGTCAAGGAATGTCATAGTTGGCTTGGAGCTGACATGCAGACGGCAAATAAAACTTTTTAAACTGACCGAAATCCGCTTATCCAGAACAAATGAAACGTGTTATGTGGTTGTATATTTCTGGGTGCTACTCGAGTGCGTGACCGCTGCTGAATTCCGCTCAGACCTCCATTCAACAATCCACTGGACTCTGCACGGTCCCATCACATCCGATGAGTTAGCCAAGAAGTACGCAAAAAGTTGGATCGTCTTGAATGTGGAAAACGGTGCGGCCAGTCACCATTTCATCATTGGAAGTTAGGTGAAGGGGGACCAATGGGGTTTCACAAGTAAGCAACTAGATGTCAAAAGGTTTTGGTCAGTGGTATGCATTAGGTGGTATCTGGTCAAGTTTGGAGGAGTAAACCTGTTTTTCGGGATCATGGCAATGATTGCTGGAGCTATAAGGACTTGCAGCGACTGCCTTTGCTGTCAATGTTGCCCACCCAAAGTGAACGGTTATTTCCCTGTGTTGATTCGCTAGCCAACAAATGCAGCTGTACAAGGGGGTCATGTATTGGTGTAAAAGTTACCTGCGGTCGCCCATAAAGATACACATATGACAGGTAAATAACAGCATAGTGAAAATACGTGAATAAAAAAGTGTATAACAAGATGTTAGAACTTAGTAAAGGCTAAATAACGAAGCAGAAACGGTTTTGCTTGTTACAGATCACCGGCTGAGACAATGGTAGCTTACGCGGTGTGACGGACGGATTGGATGATATGAGGAGAGACATCGACTTGTTAAACAAGTCTTGGGGTTGAAAGTCCTCACCGCAGGGCTGTGTAGTGTTTCGCTCGTGTGCGGCGTCCAGGGGGGACATGTTGTTCAGCGAACTGTATAGGATGTAACAGTCATTCCCTTAATGCGGGGCACGAAAATGTGTGAAAAAAGTGAAGTGATTAAGGCATTGTTCGTGTTCATGAATTACGTTAAACAGTGCACAAGGTAGCGTGTTTGGTGTAACCGGCACCAAGGTTGCTGACAGAATTCGGACTGCTGATCAAGTCCGGCGTTCCATCTCAGACGTACTGTCGGATATTGAACGAATGAACACAGACACTTTGATAGTTCAGCTTATCCCTTGAAATGCGAGGTAGATTGTTATCAACGTCGAGAGGTGCTGCATACGAGATACGATATGTTGGATAGGTAAGTGACCTGAATCTGTACGCTACAGATTCGGCAAGTTCCTCAAGGGACATATGCAGACAAATTCACCAGAGATATGAAGGTGCGATTGCCAGGGTGGTTCGGCTGACGAAACAGTGACCTACAGGTTTCGGACGAGGTCATTCGAATCGCTACATTGTGCAGTGGAACCAGGCCCCATAGAACGGCGAGCTGAAAGTGATGACAGTGTCCACATTTCGTCCAACTATGTACTTTATACCCAATATGCTATCGAGGAGGGTGAAGTTCATTTGGGAACGGATTAATTGGAGGATGAATGACATTCGTCGTTGTCACGACGTATCTGTGGTATGTAAAGTTGAAGTAGATCACGAAGAAGCAGCATACCCACTTCCTTCTGGGGGCACGAGCGGACTAAAAGATTATAAATGGAACGGACTATCTGTAGATCGAACACTGGAAACCAATCCGCTAGGTATTTTAGTCCATAGGCTTAGTTTTAACTGCATACAATTTTCTGAGCGGATTTTTGAAATAAGGGGTGTCAGGATTATGAGTCCGCAAATAATTCATTTTTTCAACTAACGACAGTAAACTTAAGGGTTTTTAACTAAACGTGGTGCTCTGATATGAAGAGTGTTCCATACTTCACCGACGACCATCAAAATTGTTCAAGTTTGGTGAACAATGTATACGCAATAGGTAATAAGAACAATTACTTTTCATTAGGACTCCGGATACAGTGGACCCATAAAAAAGTTCAGATGGACCAAAGAACCACAATATCGAAATTCATGGAAAAGATGAAATTCTGTGAGAAAGACCTATCAAACTGGCTCAATGACCAGTAATACCCCGTTTACAACCATTATTATCCGGGAATACATAACTGTCACTTCGTAATGGATACGAGTTTCTCGTGCCTCCAATAAAAGCATAACCATCTTTGGGCATAATCTTCCCTTCTAGTCGATCGATTGCGTAGACAGATCCAGGCGATAGAAGTCGTATTATACAACCTATCGCAAACTCATGTCAACTCATCTAAATATACCTTTTTCAAAATCACTTCTCTGGCTTACCCTATGACCTGCGTCAGATTGACGTAACAATAAAATATGGATTGTGTTAGGTTCGCAATTGCAGGTGAAGTTAAGGATCAAATAGCCCGGGTTCGCTAAATCACCCTTTTTGCCCTCAGCCTTCGTGGCACAGAAGCGAGTACTCATACACGCCTTCTGACAGTCGAGCTATGCTTCGTTTGATGTAAGCTCTTATTCACTTGTGGCTTCCTCAAAGGATGATCAGCCTTCTTATCTTATCAGTGTGTACCCAAGTAGAACGGCTCAATTGCCATTCGTGACCAAATTAAAACCAAATATCCGCATGCTTTTCTATGGTCTCAGTTCACTTCGAGCAGAAAAAGGCTGCAGGTTTTCAACGTTTCAGTCAGCTGGAATCATGGAACTAGTCAACACTGATTATGTATGGGTTTTAGCATCCAAGTACGTGACAAAATTTAAAGAATACTGTCGCAAATAAAGGTAAGATCGTGAGTCAAAAGTGTTGTGCAGAGAATTTTGTCAAGTCGTTGGAATCCGATGAGCAGTTTGCAAGAGCAACAAAGGTTACAAACTCCTGTATAGCCATCACGGCCTTATAATAATAACTGAACTAGGTTCTGAACAAGAGACTGCAGCCTATCGTCATCTGACGCCTGGTCACCAATATAGGCAAACAAGAGAAAACAGTATGTTTAGTGGACAGTTTATCGACATAGTTATTTTGTAGCCAGTATTTTCGCACGTTCACCGAGGGTGCTATCAATTTGCTCATACGTTTATTCGAGACAACAGGAAACGACGATAGGGAAGGATGATATCACCTTCTCCGTCTCGATGACCCTAACAGTCCATAGAGAAATTTTCTGTTAGGGAGTTAGAGAGCAATCAGAAAGTTAACGCACCTTACCAATACGTTTCTGTATTGTTTCACCTTAAGTGTCCCTAGAAGAGGTGTACTTATGTGCCGTATTTAACAGATTGATTTTGTATGGGTAACAGTTTAACAGAAAACTCTACCCTTTGGGCAAATCTGTAAATTAAATGGCTTAGGGAACTGTTTACCATGGCTGTCCCCGCGGTGTTTCGGGCGTAAGTCTGGTTAAGGTAAATCAACAAAATCGTTGCTCTGCTAACGGTCTATCCATTCTCACTAATCAGATCTGAGTCACTACCTGGTTCATCACATTTGCAAGTCCTACTAAACCTTTTCGTTCTAAAGTATATTACGACGAACACACCGGCGAATTATAATGTCTAAATGAACCCCTGTGATTCCCGCTGCTGCAACAGCTACTGAGACAGGGAAAATTTTGTTTCTAGAACACAATATAATGCCCGTCGACCATCCTTTGTACCATCCAAACGACCAAGCTGGATGGACAAAGAATACATTGTTCCCAGTTTGTACCAGCATCAAAAAGTGACTCCCCATTTCCACGGATGGTTTGCACCACTTCGGATACTATTACAGGTTCTCAATCTGGGTTCACATTAGACGAGCGGGTTTTACACAAAAAAGACAAGTAGAAAGAGAGAGGAGGGATATACCGTGAAATCTTAGCATCCCCAGTAACTCTTATCAGTCGCCAACGTAAAATCTGCCAATTCTATACAAACCGACATAGGACCAACAGCTGAACGAACAAACCGCACAAAAGGAGAAATGGAACTTCCGAACACTCGCCTGTAAGTGTTGGTATCAGCAACGCACTGGGACAAACGTCAGAGCTCACAGCTCATCTGAACTCAGTTAGATCAGTTCACAAATTAAGTACCTGGGATTTAGGTGTGGTGTTGCATGCACCTGTTTAACGTAAGAACCGTATAGGTTCACGCAAAAGGAATACCATCTTTACTTTCCATGATTTTATTGATGCATACTGAAATATCACAAGTTATTATTTAACGTGAGTAGTATTGTGTAGGAAAATGTTACACCTGTCATCGACTGAAGTGTTTGGGTTTTATGACTGCACAAACTACCTAATTTGTGATATACTTTAATAAGCTCAGCTGCTCACTACCAACCTCCAGTTAACTGAAACACCACTCAGTAATCCCACCGACCCCACCAGCTCACCGCGAAATCTAGCGGCAGTAAAGTGACTTAACTTCCCCTGAGAACTAACAAACATTAGATGCAAACTTGTAGTCAGCTTGCTGCTGCCCATTCGACACGACTAAATCTCTGCTGACCACTAACATGACAACTAGTTTGTGGTTAACCAAAACAACAATATTCGTGTTTGTGGATGTGACAATCAAAATGTCATTTGAAATGGAACAGTTAGAGCCGGGACACTTTTAGCATGCAGAACTGTCGATGACCGGTCAGGAGTGAACCACTGTCAGGTGAGTACCTCTATAAATAGTATGCGAAAAAGAAGGTGGATAAAGTTGTCGGACAAACAAATAGCCAGGTTGAAAGTGTGAACTACTCGTTGAATTAAAAATAGATGTTTAGGTGGAAACCAATCGATAGGAGTAAATAAGTAGTTAGCATTCACCCACAAACATAAGCAACACGGCGAACGGAACCACCTGAATGACCCCAGCCGGCGTAGCGTGCGACAACTATGGTCGTGAATTCTCGCCAAATACATCCTGATGTTAAACCAACTGTCCTCTCCAAACCCACGTCCCATTCAGCGTCACCTGAAACAGACGTGCGTGCACGTCCGATCGATTCTCTTGACCAGAATACACTCAACGGAGCGGATTGTTAGTAATTGGATTTGGGTCTGAACCTGAGATCGTCTTTGCACAAATTGTACAAGGAACCAACGCATTAATGTGAAACAGTCATGCGGACATCGTTGAAAACACATATTCGCCATGACCTTTGAAAATAAAACTGAGCGAGAGTAGGTTGATGTTCACAACATAACAGAATCATTGGTTTGTCACAATGAAGAAAGAGGACTACGTAGACGAGATGAATCTGATATTTCCCGATGCCAAAAAATTCCAGTAGGTTGCCAGTCCTGGCAACAATCTCTTGTTGGAAAACATATATTGAGCGAGTGTCCTTACACCAGTTCGTGAATCGTTATCCCCCAGTTGTGTGCGCAGTACCTTCCAGCTATCTGCAACTTTGGAGAAAAATTCGTATTAGGTCGACCTCAACGCCTTAGTTACTAATGTACGGCTGCGTGAGACAGTTGAAATTTTGTGCAGTTTTATTGCAGTCTTGCGGAGAACGATCCGTTCGTGTTCGAAGGTTAATCATATACAAATTGACAGTGTGACTATGAGTAGCCCAATGCTTGAAGGTCAGTTTCAAGAATGGATTTCGAGAGTCTTGCCCTACAAACGCCACGTGGGTGGCAGTTTAATTTTCACCGATGAATGTGCTCCTGTTTCATTTTACAACTGATTGTACTTCATCCACCCAAACCTCAGTTAGGTGGAGGTCAACACTTGCTGGCTGTTCTGGGACATTCTTGTAACTAGATGTCAATATGGCAAATTGAAACGATCTGTTTATCGAAATCCAGCATGGAGCGGACAGTCGTTGCAGTTATCCAGTTTCGCATCTGTTGCTTATAAACGAAGGTTAATGGGAACGTTATTTCACAAAGCCAGAATGACATGCACTGTAGATCGACTGGAGGAAGAAGGGCTCATTAGAAAAGTTAGTGCATACGGCTATCCAAGAGAGTACGTGAACATCCACAGTAAGAAGAAAGAACCAAGAATGGCAAGTTGTATGGTGAAGACAAAGAACATATTTCTGAAAATCCAATTCAAGGGTGACCACCTGACCAACAGCATTAGTCACGAACTGACGTTGGCTTTGCAACGCACCTACACAACTGTCCAACTACGTGTTCCACTAAGCACTAGGTGTTTGGCTTTCCACTGCAGTGATGCACACTGAACCAACCAGTCTATCTCCCACTTAATATACGAGTTCAATTGCAGTTTCAGCGAATTCTACACAGACAGGACAGATCGGCGCTTGCATCATTCTATGGCGAAGCACGATATATATATATATATTTGTATATAATCAATGTACTGATTACACTAAGCACCGGTCAAACTCTTCTCACATCATTACTTGACACTACGAACTCTCGATTTGCTTACTTCTTACCGCATCACTGGACTGTTTACGCTACCGTGTTATTGGTTGATATTTGCTGACGGGTGAATTCCGTGATCAGAGTTCACTTGGGTGTAAATTGTATAATTTGCTAGCGATTGCGTAGTTATGTACAGAACCAGTGTTATCCAGTAAACCCTCAATATTCTGACTTGTTCTGCCCCGAATCAAGAGATTTACATCTGCCTCGATAGACTGCCTATAGTCGTGAATCCTGACAGATCCTACCAGTGAAATAATACACAATAACAAGCAGGATGAAGTCTGAACTGCTAACTGAAGGTCTATGAACGGACTGTGTTTTTAAAAAACAACACAGGCAAGGTCGCGATTCAATTCGTTGGAGAGCAACTTGAAAGTGAAAGCAACACCTTCACTCAAAAAACAATTACAATGAAATAGACGAAAGTATGAGCTGGTGGAAGAAACCATAGAGGGAACATAAACTCCTGGCAATTTCACAGAAATGACCTGTTTATTGCGTTTTTACTTTCTTCTACTCTGGACCAGTTGGACAGTAAATAGTCTTTTTTTACTACGTCCTCTCCCACTTATTCACCTGTTGAACGACTCCGGCAATATCGATGTGGCCTTCCTTCATCGGAACTGTTGAAATTGTATCCATACATCAGGTTAAGACATCGTTTAAAGAAACATGATATATGTGGACAACTGTTCTACCAGTTCGTTGCCAAATCATTTCTGAGGACTGTGGGTGGCTAGCCTATTCAAGCTTTTGCTTACTCACCTTAATTACTTTAGAGCTGATTGCGTTCAGCTCTCTGACGAGGAAACTTCAGGACTTAGGGCTCAAAAATGAATCACCGGAGTCCTTGAATGTGTTGCTTCTATCGCCCACAGTGGTGTTACAACGACAAACGAAGGTGAAGCACTCAGAAACTAATAAGCGGAAAAACGGAAGTAGATCCACTTGTAAATTTATTTTGTGAATTCCTTTGTTAACCTCACCTACATAGATAACTACTCTATCACCTACCGTAACGTCCCAAAGACAACAGATATTGCTGGCGTATACTCTACGCAATTGAAACACAAATCTCCAAAGTGTTCCTAATGTGTATTCTGCTGAAGTGTGAAAGGTGCATAGTTAATTCTGCATTAAAGATTTACTTGCCGACGAGTAGTAGCGGATTTTTGGTAATAGGGATTGAAAACCTCTCACAAGTTATCGTGGCATGCACATTCTTATAGACGTTTCAGCCAGCCACATTTAGAATCAATTCCCATGCTCAATCTTCGCTCCTAACAGAGCCCGTTTGAACATGGCTAAATGGAAATATCGGCTGCGACTGCAGGAGTGAACCGTATTGACCACAGCAGCATTGATCTCACATTAGACACGAGTGAATTATCATGCACAAAACCTACCCCACTGGTTTGTGAGTATCACTCACCTCGCATGACCAATTCAATAAGAGACGCAATAACTGTATAATTAACTCCAATCAGTAGTGACAAGGACGTGCACTACTGACGGGATCTAACAAGAACAGAATTCGAGTTCTTTGCGTTCTTGTGAAGGATGCTGACTGAAGGATTTATAAGAATACGGTGAATGTGGTCACGTATGAGTGGTGTTCAAGTCCGGTAAGTTTAACTCAATTTGTTGAGCTATTCTGAATATCTAATTCACCTTAGCTTAGTATTGTCCGCAAGAACAACCACACATTCTTGGAGCCATATTTAAATCCGGTCAGAATGATCGGTGAAATGTGTTCGACATGGTGTTCACTACTCGACAGATACAAGAAAAGTGCGGTGAACGCAACCACCTATGAGGCGTTACGGACGACCTTTGGTAAGTTTGGTTGCCCAGGTAAGTGTAGCAATTCCATTACACCGTTCCATTTGTGTATGAAGGCGATGTTACACAGTCGTGTGGATTGACCTCTGATGATTTTATCATCAGCGTTGGCGTGAAACAGGGTCACATTCTAGTTCCATCACTGTTTAGTACTCATTTAACCGCTATGTCAACATTCTCTCCTCAGAACCGTGAGGACAGTGGGGAAGTTGAATACAGCGTGGATGGCAGCTTGCTGAATATTGGACGTTTTGGCGCTTAAATTCGGTTGCGTAGTTCGACAATGCGCGTAAATTCTTTGAGAGAATATGGTACGCTTTTTCACACAACAAAGGGGAACTTCAACAGCTGACAACAGTTTTTGCGCCCACGGCATCCACATATGGTTTGAATAGTAACACAGGTATTCAGCCTTCTCCAGGAGGAAGTGCTTGGCCTACTGCTGGAATCCGAACGGAAGAAAACATTATGGACAGCCGTATAGACTTCTGCGAATTTGGCATCAATCTGTCAACTGGTATATTCATGAAGTGCGAGGTATGAGAAAGTGCGGCGAAAACTAGCGCTGCATTTTGACCCTTTGAAAGACCTGTCTGGAAGTACCGCCGCCTTAAGATAAAAACCAAGTTACTTGTGTGGGTACACCAGCACTCCAGTGTGGTTTAACATTACCGATATTTCCTGCGATCAAGTAACTATGTTTTTAGGTTGGTATCTTCTACAGTCATTGATTTTGCAATGCAGACAACCGACTTACCCGTTTCCAAACGCTAACAAGGTAACTAGACTTGTGCTATTTCTAATACGTAGTTTGGTAGCCTAATTGACCTAGAGGGGGACTCAAATGCGAAAAAACGCCTGCGGCTGGATTAGAACCAGTGACAGTAACAAAAAGTTCAAACTCAGCAAACGTTTTACTAGCTAAGCTGCGAAACTACACCAGGGAGCTCGGAGATTTCAAATTTACACTCCACCATCAACCTATACCACTGTCTCGCAAAGAATCTGTCAATTGATCTAAAAGGTAGACTGCCTTGACGGGATTCCTCAACCTTCTATTCTCCATCATGCGTGACATCTTCCTGAAATTAAGGTGAACATTGTCCTTCAGACTCCAGTGGGGAGGCCGGAAACACCTTACTGAAGAAATCTTCACTGCTGAAACAAGACAAACGTTCGGTGGTGATTTTAATACTAGTGGAATCACAAATGGACAGTTGGTTGATTATTCCAACATGTTCAGGTCTCTAGACTACCATCTACTTTTTAAGAGCACATAATACTCAGCGTCTTTTGAGAGGCACCTCATCGTGGAACTAAACTTGTCCGAGACAACCCTGTAACAGCCAGCACAGTTTCGTGAAACGAGGAATTACTCAACTAGACAAAAGATTTAAAAGACATGACTATACTATGGGTCCGACAACCCGACGGTATATCATCTTGTTCACTAGTTGAACTGATTTTTTTGTATGAAAGCTCACCGGGAAATCTCCAGCGTTGATTTTATCAATAGCTGAGACATTCTAAACGTTCACTCCAATACTACTAGGAAAGTCGCCAGTAAATTCGGAAAAAACTGGGAAATCATAGTTCGGTCAGTCAGTCTCGCCAGTAGGCACCTATCGTAAGTTGCTTATCATTCAAATATTTACGAACATTCAACCCGTCTCTACCGTCCTTGATACAAATAGGTAAACCAAAGTGTATAAATTCCAGTCTGCTCAGTTCGGGTTTCACGGGGATTGATGAGGTTTCCCTCTTGAGCAGTGTAATAAGTGAATTAGTTCCACTGTCCGGCTTCCATGAAGGTGCAAACCTGACGTGATACATATTCAACACGGGTGAAGTGTGTTCAACAACAAACTTCTGCTTTGCATAACCAAATTGACTAGAACCAACAAACTAGTCACTAAGTCGGATTCAACGTACCCTTTCTCGTGTGCATATTGTGACAATCTGCCGACGCCACATTGACACTGGAATGAACCACGGCCGAACTACTGTGCGCTGTCTGTGTTTCAGGTGAATTCATACATCACCCAACTTTCACCAGTTTCCGCCGTTCCAGGGGCAGTTCACAAGGGTTCGGACAAAACAGCACAGAGGGCGTGTCGGCAAATCGCGTCAACCCTCTCCTCCGACAGCCAAACCATCACTTTGGTCCCAATACCCAGTTAACAGGGGTGTGAAAATTGCTTTATACACAGGTCAGGTTTTGATGTCCATTGTTGACACCGGCGCCAAAACGGACAAACTGAAGCCATTTGCAGCAAACTCACTGCGTCCGTCGCTTTTTGTTCTGTTCTCTTAGGAGATTGCATTCCCGGTTAATTGAGTTTCCAAGTAACGTCAGTAAGAGAAAGTAGGCCGATAACTGACAGGTCCCTGGCATGTGCAAGATGATACTGTTTCGACTGTAGATCAGTCTTAGGTCAGGTTTACTGGTATTTCGAACTGTAACCGACCATCTCGTCTTCACTGTTCGATTGTTCTTTCACGTTCACTTGCTCCGCCTGGAATACAGGTCTCTTGAATACATGAAACAATCGGTAGGTAATCTCCATGAAACTCACTTTACAAAAATCTAAATCACTAGCTTAATCTTCCCCTCAACAGTCCATAAGAAAATTTTTCGCGAAGTCTCATTAGCTCAGGGTATGTGCGTGCAGAAGTGGTTGTCAGTCGTGTGGTCTATCAGACTAAGCTTGCCGCACTATGTTAAGATACAGTCGATTGATTTATGGAACCACAAAAGTCAAATTAGTGAGCCTCGGATATACGAAGGTTCTCACCGGTTTTGGAAATGTGATGGGCAAACGAACGAAACTTGTGTCCTGATCCCCGACTAACTGACATGTGTTCGTACACAACTCTTCTGTCCCTTTTGATATCTGAGTTACAAACTACCGGGGGTCATAGCTTTTAACTATAAACTTGGCGTCTAATGTTTTGTCGGGTTCCACCAGGTATGCCTACCTTATGAATGACAACAACTACAAAACTGGTGGCGGGATTTGGGTGAATTTCCACCCTTAAACTTTGGTCTAATTCAGTAGTATATTGTTTTTCACATACTTTCATCTTCTATGCTTCGTACATTCAGCCTCGGCTTTTTTGTTTCAGAAGTCCCGTACATTGTGTTGTCAGTGACCATACCCTAAGAGCGAGTCCTTGTTTTGTTTCGGATTTCGCCGAATCATTTTACTTCGCAATTGTCATTACCTTTTATCCGTCAGTCATTTGCGAACCAAACGGTGAACAAGGGACCTGTTACGGTTGCATTTGCATATGAATCTTAATTTAAAGAACACAACCGAAGCACGGTTGATTTCATACTGACCACTTAAATTTGGTTGGCCAGATCAAGTTGAGCTCTCTTATTCACAAGTTCAAAAGCTACGAAGCTTTGGAGTGCGAACCTGAAGTAAACGCAACAGTATAACGCTTGTCGTGTGCACACACAAAACAGTGAACTAATTCATCCAAATGAGAAAGCAGCGCTAAGTGAGAAGTGGTACCCGGACTAATCTACGTTGCTGAGGAAAATTCCCCTAGACCTGCTCATATGCTTATTACACAACAGAGTACACGATTGTTTCAGCAATCCTTCAGGAGTAAAGTACGCTATTCCTACTTATATTTAGAAGTTGCATTGCTTCACAAAAAATACTGGTGAAATCGGTCTCATCTAGGACGATTTTTTCCAAGAGAAATAACACGTGTCTGATGGTTGGGAAGAGTGGTGGTGTTGTTTGTACCAAAATAACACGTGTACCAGCTGGTCCAAGAAAGAATTCGGATCGTAGCTGGTCCCATACGTCGTACAGCGGGGAACTATGAACTATGCACACGAAAATGGAATGTTCAGTGTAGATAACACTTGCTAAATGAAAACACGTAAACGTGGATGTTTATGACCAACTGTAACACGTATGCTTAACGTGCAGTGTTATCAATAATTTGCGCTAAGTCACAGGGTATGTTCACTCATGCATGCTGGATACAGCGAACACGTCTTTAGCCATGTAACTTCCGCAAGCCTACCTCAAACACACTGTAAGAAACTGTACGTTGAAATGTGGCAACCAGTTTTCTGTTCGTCGAAAGATACTACCGGTGGTTCGGTCACTGAGCGTTTTGTCCACTCTCGTCTTACAGTCACCACAAACTGAAACCTACGTTTGGTTCTATACAATCACGCAAGTTAATTAAGAGGTAGGACAGAAGTGAAACAAGTGTCTGTAGACACTTTCTCCGGTTACATCGAATTTTTCGGTTTTCTTCTAATTCTTTTTTGTTCAGTGACTACAGTAATGGGCCATTTTCTGTCATCCTGTTGCTTGCGTTTATCGTTTCTAAATCGGTTTTCACGAGTGTTCCCTAGCGTTGGCCACCGATAAATTCAAATGTGACTGTTTAAAAAGGCTGATTGGGTTTTAAGCCAAACCGGTTTGAGTGTGTCGCAACAAATGATAAGTTCAAAGCTGGTGAAGAACTCTCCGCCTAGCCGCTGGTTAACAGTGATGTGGGAACAGGGCAGTGATCCGGGACATGAAACGGCGATCAGAAAAATGATCAGAAAAGGCTAACTTGTAGCAGGAAGACCTATAGTTTTACCTTTTGCACTAAGATAGCAGCAAAGTCTATTTGAATGGTACAAGCTGAAATCATTTGTGTGTTGTGTCCCAATGGTAACAAACAAATCTTTAGATCGTAATACATAACGGTTCGAAAAATTAGGCCAGTATGACTCAATTTCGAAAACACTCACACCTTGTGTGATATGCGACAAAATCAAATTCCTTCTGTTGCATGTGTTGTCTAAGTACCCCTCATGAATCACTGTTACTGTAAACTAGCTGCCAAGTTCCAGTCATTACTAACGAAGTGTATTGCTCACATATATGTTGTCCAACCGGGGTCGATCAAAATCACAATCGATCCTTCCAGTTGTAAAGGGAGCAAAATATCAGTCATCTCTAACGAACACGAAGCTGCTAACGTTCTCACCAATTGTTACTCACTGAAGCGTGACTGAAACGACTGCCTTCGTGCTCATTGGGCCTGCTTTAGTATAACAGGTTAAGTCTAACTGACAAATTACGAAGCAGGTGATTCGTACCGGTTTTCGGACTAGGTGAATTTGCAAAAAATGTTCCTGCATGAATATTCAATCAGTCAACGCTCAAATGATACCTCTGTCGTGTGCTGAATGGCACTTCTGGATCAAAAGGAAGATTACCCACTAAACTTGACTTACCCGATGTGCACTACACTGTCATAAATTTCGTTTCCCAACACCCATTTGAATTACATCATAACTCGTTTTTAGGTAAGACTCACACATGAGTGATACACGGAGACTACGGTTCATATACCTACAGTCGTTTATTCATAGTGTCTATTCCCTGAAGCTATAGCCGAACGTGAAGCATAAGTCTGATGGCTGACAATTTAACACNCTGAATGGCACTTATGGATCAAAAGAAAGATTACCCACTAAACTTGACTTACCCGATGTGCACTACACTGTCATTAACTTCGCTTCCCAACACCCATTTGACTTACATCATAACTCGTTTTTAGGTAAGACTCACATGAGTGATACACGGAGACTACGGTTCATATACCTGCAGTCGTTTATTCATAGTGCCTATTCCCTGAAGCTATAGCCTAACGTGAAGCATAAGTCTGATGGCTGACAATTTAACACATCTGAATCCTCCCGAGTTGGGCAACCAATCGGGATGTTACTCACAAGCAAGCACGGCTGAAACTCCTGACGTGACAATCGTGTGCAGAACCGGGTGTAACCCAAGAACGTAACAAAAACATTCGAGCAGTGGTCAGCGGTTCAATCTTGATATGGATATTCATAAAAAATTTACCTCGAATTTCGTATTTATTATGATTAGGCCAGGTGGCAACCAATCTGAATGCAATATATAACGATAGATACGAAGGTGTTAAAATTACAACAAGTTCAGTCCGAAGTTCAAGAAGGTGCGTTACACATAATGTTACAATTTCGTTAGTCTATGTAATTGGAAAATCCAGCATCTGTTGCTTACCATTTCAGTCTGCCATCCATGTACTGTGAACTGATGACCGACCGTTAGAAGGATGGTTTACCCAGTGCACCTTAATGGTGTGCGGCTGATGTTAGAGTAGCCCGAATGTCCCATATGATCGATTACTTCCAATTCTAAATCAGATTGTAGGGATAAGACCTAAGGAAAAGTGATCCAGTCATAGGCAGTGGATCTTTAGAACACACTCTGGAACGCCAAAAATGTGATAGGAAAAGCGCGGCTGGGGGAAGCTAAGTGTACAAACTAACTAGTGATTGACTGTCATATACTTTTTGCAAAAACCACAATCTTCGAATAAAATTTGGATTAAGTATATTTGACTGGGTGATTTATTTTACCTGGAGCCATTAATAAAAATTACCACCTTGTCAACCGACTGTGAGTTTGCATCATACGGCTGTTACACTCTACCAGAGATTGATTCAAAGCTGGAAAGTGGTGAAGTGGTAAGCGGACACCCTTTTCACCCAAAGTGTTATGAGTGTACAGAGGTCGATTGTGAAACCTGGATTTTTCTATCATCGCTTCTAGAACTATAGACAGACTGGTTTCAAGCACATATGGGGCTTCCAACCTATAATGACACATGATAAATGGCAATTTAAACAACGGTTCTATAGTCAGTACATTAGCATCCTGAAGTGGTGTGAAAAAACACCTGAGAATAACAGTTCGAATTACTAATGCAACCTTATCACTTGTGTAATGGACAAAGTGAAATACAGTAACTTACAAACCACGTAGATTCTAGCCTCTCCCAATATTGGTGGAATAGCTAGAACATGTGAGCCCAGAACCTTTTGCTTTTATCCACGAAACATTTTTAACAATTTAAAGCTTTCAGCATTTTGCAATTCAGTTATCTTTAACAGCTGTCTACGTTCTTTTTGCTTATTTTGGTGGCAGCATTGTCGTTGGCGTACAGGGCAAAGGGTCGCCTCTCATTTGCGCCAACTCAAGTGTTCATACGTCACGGTTGCAAATACACGTCAAGACACAGCTGTTTTATCAAGGTTTAATTGACCTCAACACCTGGTTCACCAACCGCATCCCGAATTAGGAAGATTGTATGCAGTTTAACGGTTGTGAGTGTCCGGGGTCAGTAGGTTTGTCAGATGGTTCTTATGAAAAATCTTTCAAACTGTCTGCTGCATGCAAAAAACTGTCCGTCAATACTTATCACGCAAAATCATGCATTCACGGAAAGCTGTTAGGTGTATGAAGCTATTTTTTAATCACATCCATCGCATGCACGAATGACTGATACAGGCTTAGATTCCCATCAAGGAGCAAACTGGTGAGCTGGACCACAGTACTGACGTAACCTTGGATTGACCCTTAGTCGTGCAACAGTTGGTCGTCACAATCTTTTCAACCGTGTGATAAACTACCGATTGTATAATCAATCAGTAAAAGGGGTCTCACAGAATGTTACACTTAAGACAGGCGACACCACGTTTTCTAGATAGCTGTTGAGAGGCGTGAAATGAACAAATGATGGCGTGTAAATGTTATTACCGATTCTCGTATAAAACTGAAACAACTGTAATGATGTCGTCCCGTGACACTTTGATTTGTAAATTGATACTGTACTGTTTCTGATTTTTTTCAGTGTTAATCAGAGTGGACTGATCACCAAATGTCTGAAGTGTTACGTCCATATTACTTGTCGCCACCTCATAGTCATCAAGCAAACGGATCCAATTTTCTTCCTTGGCCGTGTGACATGCTACTGCCAAGTGCACGTTTACGTGGTCTATTGGTCTGTCGTTTTCTGCGTATCAAGTGCATTCGAATTCCGGTTAGATACACCACAGCAGTAGTAAATAGGCATGTCTGAGTGACATAATCATATTGATCCCTGCAGGATGATCTGCATTTTATCTGCTGTCTCCGCCCCGGTCGCAGTATGAAACAGAAATGAAAGTAAGAACTAGCCTTGGGCTGATAACCGATGTTGAATGCGTACACCACGTGCAAACAAAATTTGCAGCCTTCACTGAGTTTCATTAGCACTATAGAAAGAACAGTCACGTGTTCATTTTTTGCTTGGCTGTAACTACCACACTTAGACTGTTGAACATAGATTGATGGGTTACTGTTGTAACATGGGGTCGTTCCGTTTAAATTGGAGTTCTAAACCACTCAAAAAGTCATGTACCCGAACTATTATTGGTAATATGACCTAGTAATTATATGACTTCGGCGCTCAGAAGTGACTTAAGCAGATTCCTGCATGAAATGCCTGAGTAATCATGCCAGAAAAGTCTATCCTCTAGATCAGTTTGTGAATGCCATATAAGACAGTGGGACGGGTTAATGACCGAGTTCGAATGTGAAATGTCTCAGTTCCAGTTGTAGCGTCAAAGATCAGATGGCAGAACACCTGTCACGTTTGAACGTGCTATTTCTGCCGCTGGTTCCAATCCAGCCGAAGCTCAATTTTTCCACAATCCGATATTTTCTAATGCAACAAATCTCCCCCCAGGTTATTGGTGAGCTACAATTGTTTGACAGGATATTTGCTGTTTTTCATGAGTCACTGATGTCAATGATGTTTACTAACCAACCTAAGATTTCTATCTAACTATTCCAAAGGCACAGAGAATCTTGCTATTCCACACCTCTCCCGTAAACGACTGTTGAGGACGGTTTATCAATAGCTATAACTATTCGCTTGCCTTTGTCATTGATTTTAAACTCAAGGGTATACATTATGCATCGATTTCATGGAGTTTTCCCCAAGAAGGCAGAAGTCATACAGGTAGTCATTCGATAGACGTTCTTTGAACTAAAGAAATTTCAAATCAACGTCCTTCATTAATATTGTCTCACACTAAGTGGAATGTCTCAGTTCTAACCAGAAGAACAATGTACCTTCATGTATAGAATGGTTGAGATGGCTTATACATCGTCTTTTTGTTGGCACTACTTTTGCAAGTCTTTGAGATAAACAAGAACCATCTGAATACAGTTACTTCACTGAATTCTCGGCCATAAAATGCCAAAGATGCTTAATACTGGATTTTATTACATTTCTGGCGTATGCACTGTTTTCGCGTAAGACTTCGAGTCAAGCTCAGATCATGACAAACTAAGACTGACTGAATCCCAACTTAAAAGATATTTTATCGTGTCCTTACCACAACCGCCGCGGGTATCACGGTCTGTGTGAAAGAGGACGTTTTTCTGTCGGGAATCATTAACTTCATCTGCTTGATGCTACAGAGCGGAATGTTGTGAGATAAAAATTTGTCAGCAAGCAGTAAGCGTAGAGGGAGAGAGCATGTACGTGCTAATCATTTATTTATATAATAGCGCCCCAGATGCCCAATCGCTTGTAGATATTTTTTGGCGTTTCTTTTGATAACCTATTCAACCACCCACCCCCATCCCCCCTATAATGACTTACTTCCACCCTAGTTCACATATGAAAAGGAACTAGTGATGATAAGCCGTCGTCGATAACGTTTGCTGCATTTACTTCCGGTAGAACTTGTAGACGGTGCAAAGGAAGATTGTCGACGTGTTAACAACCTGATTGTTTTGGAGTGTCAGTTAGATGAAAGTGGATAAGAGTTTGCAGTCAAATCGCACCTGGCAGTTGAACAGCCTTGAGGTTTATGTATGGACAGTAAAACTGCGTAATCCATGCTACGTTATTTTGTTGTTCATCATTGGCCTCCCTGTTCGTTCAACCGTTAGAGAGCGAACGACGCGCGTGTTGGCACATTGTTTATGTTCTTACTGTCCAGTCCAAAAAATGAACATTCCGACACGTGTGTGGTTGAAGCAGTAAAACCGTGCAGCTTATCATTTGCCTGTAGCCAGTCTGGGTTTCTCACTGCACACTACGCTTCTATCGCCTAAAGACTGTCGTGACGACTGGCATTCATTCGGTTTTGTCGGGAAGCTCGTACATATGGATGACACATCAGACAGTCAAACAACCGGTAGCAAGGCGAATTCTTGGTGGGCTTTTAGGAGATGAATTGAACACAACGGTTTGGGGTAAGTGATCAGGGAGTGACGGAATCGGTGGTGATGTGTTGTCGGCGACCGCGAGTGCAATCCACTCCACCAAACTGGACCTAAGACTTGCACACATGGCTGATGTCCACATTTTGCACATTTTTTCAGAGAGGAACCGATGTCTTCGTAACCTAACTGTCGCTTGCGTCTTATGCGTGCTAATGTACGTGAGAGTAATAAGTACCCAATGAATTTGTCATCGTCTGTTCGCAATCCAATCCAGTTATTATTTGCATTTGTCTAGGTGGAGAATCAAACTAACGTCGGTGATGATGTAACGTGTCAGTGTAATTGCCATATGTACATAGTTACACCTAGTTTACGACTCAGGTAGCCAAAATAAAACGCCGATAAGGGGTGTAAATGATTGATCACTGAGATTGCTTTTATCCAAACAATACAGCTGTGTTATTAGGAGGGTCTCTGGTGGTCTCGTGATGCAGGAAGTGGGCCGGTATGCAAAGGTGTCATTTTTGGGTCTGATATGCAATGAATAACTATGTGGAATTGTTCGTACAGCATGATGAAGACCCAAGATACTAGTGAAATGTGTTGTGTCATAATGTCATCACTGTGACTTTGTCTGGACGTAATCAGTTTGTTTGTATTGCTTCACACATTTGCCAAGTAAAGTCACTAAGTAAACATACAGTTATCACTGGTTTTTAGCTTACATCCAAGTAATTTTAATTTGTTGCAAGCTGCATTATTCACCGAAATTATGGTGAATTAATTGTAGATAATCTCTGGTCGAACAGGAAGAGACAGCACACCGCTCGGTTTAATCGATGGGGTTCTCGTACGTTTTCTTTTATCGGCAACTGTTACGCCTTTGGCAGGCTCACTGGCGTTTCTAGTGATGTGCCGTAGCACATCAGCAGCCCACGACGACCCCACCAATGCCCCAGTGGGA
Organism: Paragonimus westermani; assembly: GCA_008508345.1. NCBI lineage: Eukaryota > Metazoa > Platyhelminthes > Trematoda > Plagiorchiida > Troglotrematidae > Paragonimus > Paragonimus westermani. The sequence goes on along the minus strand of QNGE01000039.1, from coordinate 106,941 downwards.
TCATAGTGGAACCCACTGAGGTGTACTGCTTGCGGAGTATTCATTCAAACTGAAATGAGCACTTACAGATTGACTAAATCCACATGAGGGTGTACTCTACAACGCCACGTATAGTAACATGGACGAATGTCTGGCTCTCAGCACGCCTCTAAATTTGTGTGGTGTTGAGAAACTTCAGTTAACTTCGGCAAGCACATGGCCCGCAAAAATCGACAAAGTAGGATAAAAAATGTATAAAATTTTGATAACGAAAGTGTACTCTCGTGGGAAGTTCTATCGGAAGAACATCAATGCTTCAAACGTACCCGTGGAAGTGACGAGCTGAAATATTGATTCACAGAAAAGATAGGTGCCTTACACTGAATGCCGCAATTAGTGTTTGTGCTACCTATCATACTGTAGACTGATGTGACAATTTTAACAGCTTTACGTTCTTCGCGTTATCGCCTATCTGGCGTGTAGCTTGGATCTAGGTATCCTCTACGTAAATTTCTTTCGACGTTCAAAATTTCCGCGATTATTGACCATATTTATTACACACTTCACCCCACTTAGACTGTTTCTCGCGCCCAGTATGCCAACGACTTATCAGGCTTGAATGCATTTGATCATGGTCACACACTAGGCCTAAACATGAATTGCGCAGACTTGGCAGAGGGTGACTACACGTTATATTTTCGTGCACATTATGAGCTGGCCATGCTGGTCTGATTGATTGAGGAGTAATTCCGTCGAATACTCAGTCACACTTTGTACCCGGGTTTCCTGGTTGGCCCGTGAATTTGACTGTGCGTGTAAAGTGACATTTAAACCAAGGGAATGAACCAATAACTTCTCGGTCCCAATAACGTTTTTTTAGGCTCATTGAATTGTACTCAGCTAACAAAAGCACAAGAATTCTTGGTTGTTTCTGGAGTCTATAACGAACGCCTTGCACTGTATGCACTGTGAACGAATCGTAATGAATTCATTTAACGAAGTGCTGCACTCTCTTTCTGTCTAGCTGGAGATCAGCTGTTAACTCTTCATGATTTTGATCATTGCCGCATCCTTGTTACACTCACGTTAGGACAACGGTCCGCTTTAAGCTGTTGGTTGTACAAATAACGAGAACAGCCGGGAAGGTGTAATCTACACATATTACCCGAACAAATATGTGATTTTTTGGATTCTGTTACCGTTCAAAAGGTTAATCTTATCGATTGGATATCAAACGTCACATGCAACCAAAAGATGTTATGTGTGCAGCCCAGTCGATTTGGAGATAATGCCGATCATAACTTCTGGGTTTGTGAGTAGAGCGCTATTTGTGAGCATTTGAAATAATGAACCAGCCGACGTTTATCTTGGGGGAAGGTGAGGGTCAGTCCACTGATAGTGGCCATCCCAGATCAATACAGCAAATTATCCTTCACAGAGACTGACGACGTTCGAACTGATTCCTCTTTCTGGGTACCTGCGGATATTTCCATGCGTTTATCAGTAGCTGGGGATCAGTTTTTTGTTAGGTTATTAGTATAGTGGACCTAATTGTGTTATTTGCAATGTCCACTACTGGTGACCTTGCATGCGAATCCAGTTAAAATTGAGAGATTGTAGCTATTTCGCGTATGCAGTGTAATTGTCCTTTTCAAGACGTCGTCCAGTCTTTCTGAATCAGGGAGGTATACGCCTTACTTATGTCTGTTTGGCCATCTCACTTACATTCATAGAATATCTTAAACTAACACAGTGTTCATCAGCTTCTCAGCGCATGTCCGTCGAAATGTTCGGATAAAGGCTGCACTATCACATAAAGTTTAAATGTTCCTATTGAATGGATTCGATAGAAGGTGCTTTCACTAATGTGAATTTGATTCGAGTATAAACCATACTATTTTACGCTCTAGGAAATACTATTTGGTGGTTATGCTTATACATATAAAGAAAGACCAAATGATCATCCATAGCAAAGATGTTTACTGAATTGCCCTATCTTCGCCAAATGAATCGGTTGGAATTTGTGATCGGTGCAAATGTTAAAATATCCTTCTGAAAGGTATTGATAAAAAACCTAGACAAGAAAATATGATAACCAGATCATTCTGGCCAACATAGGACCAACTGATTTCTGCGAAAGAGGAAATTTTGGGTCATCTGGTGGTTTAAATTACACAGCACCAACCAGGCTATACTGCGGATCGTCATAAGGAGATCCATTGGAATTGCTAGAACACAGTACACAGAACGAGATGGTGAAATAATCATTTTAATGATGTTAAATTATTTTACGAATTGTGTGACAACGGCCTGAAGATGAATTATTGAAAACATATGTTCGCCTATATGTCTTTGTTCTGATTACCGTAATGGGCATATTTGGAACGTTGTGGAAAAGGCGCTGTAAAGAACGTAGGTACGAGTCAGGAGAGTGTATCTGAAGAGTCCGCCGTTTCAAATCTACAAAACAATTCTTGCGCCTCAGCTATGCATGGTCAGTAACAAAATTTACGAATGCTGGTCACTGTTACTTTCAGTAATTCGAATGTTACAACAGTGCTATTTATGTTAAGGGGTGTGTACAAATGTTGAACTTCATTCAAGCCACGGAGTTAATGAAGCGTTGCTCAACAGTTGAAAAACTTATTCAGAATAGCAAGCTTGAAGCTTGAAATAACGTTGGATGTACGCTAACCATACTGTAAGAACGTTATGGTTATTAGGTTTACACCAATTATATGTTCGATAAAGGTTCACCCTCAAACTTTGATCAGTACTAGATATTTAACTGCTATAATCTACTGACCAGTTCTCATTTCAAAGTTGACTTAGGTCACTGATGCTATAAGCGGTGAGTAGCCTGAGTCCTTAACAGATTCAGCCGTATCTTCTTCGAGTCGGCGTGCTCCACCTTCAAAATTAGTCCGAAGTATTTATGGTATGATCCTAGGCTTACAGAACTTCTAAGCATGTAGCACAATTTCACGACTTAAACATTTTGTGTTCGAACAAGCTTGTAAGTGCAGTTAAAAACACCGATGAATATGGTAGAATTTCACCTATATTGAGATGAGGTTAGCTGGAACATGTTTAATTCATTCCCAGACAATTAACTGTGTAAACATCCCCTCGTTTACACGAACGTATAGGTAGTTGACTAAAATGCGGTAGGATACATGAACCTAGAAACAGTAGCGTCATGTTGTGTGAGCAGTACTCCTCTGCTGCATGATGTGCGATACTCAACCGGCGACTGCCGTTTGATCTACGCATCATCTGAGCCAGTACTGAGCCTAGGGCAAATTGATTGTCCGTTCAGATGACAAAATACACCAAGTGAGGCAACAGAATTGATTCCAAGACGATGTTATAAACCCATTGATGACTAATAGTTGCGTTGATCATATTGGTTATTCTGGTAGTCAGCTTCTTGCAAAAGTTGCCTCCCCTGAATAGGGTCCCTCCTCGGACAAACTCAACAAACCTAACACCAGTATAGCCAACCGACTGGCTCTGAGTAATGTTCTCGACAACACTACCAGTAGGAATTTCTATAGGGCACAAAATTCATTTCATTCGTGGAATTAACAAACCCAGGTACTTGAGGTAAAGCAGAACGGTTTAAATGGACACTAAAAAATCCATAATGGAGTGGTTTACATGTAACCGATAAGTTTTGAGGAACCTCTTCTCAAGTGAAGGTAATATGGTGCATTGGTCACTATGGTTGGAAATTAGGTGCATAAAAGTACTATATCACAATACTGGTACAAGATGGCCATTGATTAACGAATTCGTGAAAGAACTCAGTCAAGGGAAAGCAACCGGGAACTTTTCTTCTCGACACAGTTGACTTTCAATAGGGTATATTGCCTAATCAGTTCCAAACAGTACAGCCCGAGTGGAATCAACTTTAGTCGAGTAGTGAGAGATCTATGGTTGAATGAAGTGTGACAAACGCTAGATAGACAAAAGTCGGAGCAGTTCAAAATCCATAGTTACCACGGTAACGAAAACTTGAATGTCCTCGAGGTATTGCGATTTGAGAGGTCAGCAAATTTGGTCTAGCCAGAACATGACTTCGCGCAACTTAAATAGCATTGCACCGCTGCTACAGAAGGATAAACTGCCGTGACTTGTTTTTTGATCGACAGGCCGTTGAATTTGACATGTTCAACTTTGCCTGCCCAAGCCAACACGGTAAACGTGTCCACACTACCCAAAGACTGTGGATCGGTCTTTTAGGTTAACGGTAGGTGCTGGAGTGAAACACCTGGTTTATTCGTGTTTGTTTTTGCCTAACTTTTGAAATAACCATGTTACTTGTTTACATGACGTTGCTGATGCACTCGGATTAGGAAGTGCTCACAGAATGGGTGTAGTATCCCACACATCTACAATGAACTGTCATAAGTTCTTCCCGTAAATCTCAAGTATGCGTCGGTAACCCGTAATCCGGGTTGTCAGTCAAATGTTTATCCTGGAAGTCTAGCTTGATCTGTCATACGACAAGCTCAGTATGTCTACCTTTTGCTAATGGCTTATCTTTGTTGAACTGTGAGGAAAGTTGGAGCTTTTTCCCAATTCCATTCAACGTTGCATCTGAGCAGAGCGACAGAACGAGTAACACTAAGTTTAGTCAGTCAGCTAGTCAAAACTGTACGTGCGCAGCAAATTCGAAGATCCTATTGCATTGAAACACCCGATTCAGTGTATTACAAGTAGTTAAAAACCCCTTTGTAAACTACTTTAATATGTGTGAGACACGGTTTCTGGCAGCACACCACAGCAGCAGAAGTGAGTAATACCTAACATACACGTAACCAAATGTCAGAAAGCGATCGGCCTCTCCATACGAATATAATATGTAGTTACAAATGCGGTATATCAAAACAGTTGAAAGCCCCTCTGTCTCGATTGCCATCAGTGCGCCATTTGCTTCACCACTGCTGTTCAGATTAGAACACCACTCCCGCTGAATACAAGCGAAACGGTTTCATAAAAACTTTATGCAGTTCAGTTTCTCCGTCAAGTCCGTAAGTTCTGTTTCGTCTATACCAGTGTAACATGCTGCGATAAAGGCCAAATCACTTTAGCAAACAAGATAATATCGTCTGTGAACTACCTGTGGTAACCTAGTGTTTTGTTCATGGGTTAACCAAACGCCTGAGGAAGGATGACCAGTGACCAGAGGCACTGCATCAAAACAACAAACCTAACATTAACTGTAACAACAGCATTGACAACCAAAAGTGTTTTGAATTGCAATTACGTGGTTCTTCCTCTAGCGAGGCTATTCACAAAAAGTAAAGGTCAACCCTTTGAATTGGCGCCAACGAACTGTTGAACAGAGTTCACCGGACTTGCAATATCAGTCAAAAGCGCTCCCTCAACATTCAGTTGAAGAGACGGTGGAAGCATTTCTTTATTTGTACAATATCATAAGAAGATGGGAAACAGATTCAGGCGGAGTGAACGTGATCACGTTAAACTTCTTACTGATATTGGCAGGTGCTCTTGGTTGGAAAACCACGCTCGGGAAACATTACAATGAAACAAGAAATAAATCCTATAGATTAGTAACTAAATGAAGTGGTTTAATCACTGGCTTAATGTAATTTTGTTTCTGTAGACTTTGCTGATAATTCGCTGGTTTGGTACTGAGGAGAAGTGGGTGTAAAACGCGCAAACAAATATCGCATTCTCATAGATAGAACAAACTTTAGGTGACTGTAATAAGCACACCCTCTACAACAACTACCGTTTGTCTGTTTTGTCATTCTATTGTGGCTACTTATTTAATTAAAAACGTTTTGAAAAAAGTGAGCATTGTGACCACTCAGTGACTGACAATTCACCTTCGGATCTGCTGTCCGAGCAATGGGTAAAATTGAATGAGCTACCGCCACTATAACTACTTTCAAACAAGAAACTTCATCAAACTCAATATAGTTGAAGAGAAATGAATTGACATAAAGCCCATTAGCCAGACCATTCCCGAGAACGACTCGGTATTGTGGTTGTCGAGGCCGCTTTAGAATGCTTTAGAAACTACGATGAAATTAGGCTAGATGTGAAGCCATACATGACCGTGTTATAATTCTCTCCTTTAAGTTGATTTTTCTGTTGAATCTTAGAAAAAATAAATAGTCAAGGTATGCAGTGAACAGTACGACCAACTCGAGTTAACAGTTAGGATATACACCTACTGCACTGTCGATTTTGATGACACGGACTCACCCATGAGCACAAAGTTGGTTTAACCGAAACACAGCTGTTCAATATCTGCACTTATTGAATAGCTTCGAGTTGTTCGAAAACAGGGTTATGTGTTTCGGCGATCAAATGATGACAACGGCTCTAGGATAAGTTGTCCCATGTCAACATCCAGATAGAGCCGCATTATGGACACACCAACTTAGATATCCATTTAGTCTAGCTGCGGACAGCTGGCACGACGGGAAACACAGCTGACTTGTGACGGATTACCTGTTAACCCGTGATCTTATCATCGCAAGTCATACAGAACCAAATCATGTGACCCACAAATGGAGCCGAACTATCAGCAGCTTTGTGTTTAAAGCTAGGTAGTTACTAAGGCTAAGATAAAGATCACTTGGAAGTCAAAGTGGACAGTGTGTCAGGAAAGTTGGTATAAGCCCAGATCATGCGATGCATGTGAATACGCTGTAATTCGTAGGATGATATACTAAGTGTTGAAAGCTGCCTCTATCTGTTGTTATATTTACTAGTGTGACAGATAGATAACTACCGCATCACTGAAATTTCAGTTGGATGGATAAGAAATTCGTGGGACTCTACATTTTGGAGACTGCGGGATAATGTACGGCGTTTTGTGGTTGTTTACGGATGTTTGAATGGGTTGGGATCAACCCAGTAAAAAAGGGTGTAAGCAAGAAGACGTGCGGTCTGGTTATGACTATCAAAGACATGTTCAGTCCAAAGTTTAGTAAGTGGCATTTAAATGTTATTAGATTTCTATTTCAATAAAAGCTGCAACCAACATATCAGTATTACTGCTGTATACTATCAAATCGCACAGATGTTCCCGTAGGCAAAGCAAGATCCTCTTGTAGTTACTCTACTCTCAGCCGGCTCCGGGGATGCAATTAGTCAGTTTTTAGCCCATGTTGGCTTATCTACATTGAGGCATTTTCTGTACGCACGTAATCTTGCAGCTCTCTTAATGTTTCGTATTTTTCCAATTAGGTTTTGAAGGTAAAACTTCACAGACTCCTTGATATTTACATTGCAGACCAATATAATGTGAGTTTGTAATACTTGTTTGTTCTGGAGGATGAAAGACGGTTTACTGTCTGGGCCAACGTCAAACACCTAAGCTGTCCCGTTGGTACGTTATCAAACAGCTGTTTCTTCATTGATTTTAGCAAAACAAAAGTTCAACGAGAACAGTTAAAAGATGGGTGGAAACCAGAGGTTCGTTCAGCTTGCCAACGACTGCATGGAGGCAACTGAAACCTGATCTGTTTGCTCAAAACAAACAATGCAATATGGCACTAACAACTATGTTTGTCCATAGTCTCAAGTGCACCAGATAAAAACTATGCACTAGAGGTCATCCGTTGTTTGCCGTAACGTTGCACGAAGTTGGGCAATTGCCTGGAGTAAAGTGGGACGTTTTTGTACACTCCGCTTTATTCTTGGCAGTATCGCCGGAACATGATCCAACTTGCTGATGGTGGTGGACTAGTCATCACATACGTGGGCTCACAATAAGGAATCACCCTTGCATGGAAAAGTTTGGTCCAATCAGAGTGAAGTTTCTTGGCATTTTTCAGCACCCAAGTATAGTCAGAACCTGTTGACACTGAACGCAGAATATCACGAGTGAGTTTTGTTTTATGGCTAGGGTAATCGTAATTGTCACTATCAGTGAGATATGATTATCAGTGTTACTTTGAGTAGCCTGTGTTCTTCCATTACTGGTTGAATCGGCTGCAAGTATGCTTGGATTTATGTGATATTGCATACAGCAGGTCTTTGACGTCAGGTAGGCTACAGCATTGACCGAGAAGTAATAAAACAGCCCAAACACCGTGCGGAAAGCTCAGTTTTGCGTAGAAAGGACACTTCAGGTTGCAGCACGAAGGAGTTTGGTCTCTTCTATGTGCTTCAGTCTGATGAGTTTCGATAGCGACGAAATCCATCGCAGGGTGCAAGCTTGACAGCACGTCATACAACGCAGTGTTACGGTTATGGGTACTTGTGAAGGTAGCCAGTGTACAGTATCGGCCCTAGGTGGACTGTCCATGTTTAGATTAGTATCCTGTTGATAAGAAACATCAAATTAGCTAACAGTCGACTGTCGCCAAGATCTGATCCTACTACTGATCTTCGAAAGGAACGAGCTAGCAACTTTGAACATAAAACGCTTGGGGCGTGCCGATCGAAGCTCATACTGTGGGCTTCGGATTGAACATGATGGATTAGTCCAACCAAAATACTCCGTCAATATTGCTCGTGAACAGTGGTCGAACTATCTGTTTATATTTAGACAGGACACAGGACCTATTGCGTAGTTTGTAATTTTCAGGGGGGAAAATCTTGATTTAACTACTTAATTTTTATTCCTTTCTCAAAGTCATTTAAAGACGGATTGTACTATATTGTTCTCTTCTAAAAATTATCACCTTATTCTGACCTAAAACCCACCAGCCAGAACTAAACTTTCAAGTGTGTTTGTTTTTTTACCGCAGGTTACGTCAGTGACCGCCTGATGAAACTGGCTGAGCGGCTTAGGATAAACAACCACCTGAATCGGTCACCCAAATCCATGGAAAAATCTACTGAAGACAGCAATCCAGCTGTGTATTTATTAAATGTGGATGGAATTCCCTGGAAAATGATTAAAATCCATTACCACACATTGTGTGTTAGTAGTGTTGTTCCAGTTTCTTGCCAGTTGGCCCCAACAACAGCGGATTCACAGGGCCGCACGCCTTGCGCAAATACCATCATTGTTGTGGTGACAATCTGTCTTAAGTCGGAGACAACGCATCATCTTTCGAGGTGATCTGTTGGTGATTTACGAGAATTCTCAATAAGAATGGATTCTGTATCTACTCGATCAATTCCAGGGCAGGGCAAGGGGTAAACATTGTTTTGTCGCTGTCGCTAACTGTCTGCCCAGAGGAATACACCGATTGCTGTTAGGTTAGAGGTTTGGAAGACTGATTGGTTGTCAACAGGGCACGATGGCCATGACAAACACGAATGTGCGCACAGCATCAAGCTGACGCAACAACATGTTAATCTACACAGATCTTAACTTATGGTACTGATCCACTTAATGCAATGATGAGTGGGGTCGTACAACTGTTAAGTTGTTCAATCTGAAGTAAATGAAAACTACAGTTGATTAGTAAAACGAGTAGGAATTTGAAGAAGTCGAAACACACGCAGGAATTTTACCGCGGGGAAATAGTTTCTCGGATTGCCCAGAGACGAGAACGTGGGTGGTAATGAAATATCACAGCAATAAAGAAGTTGCACACATCAAACCAAATTTAGTAAACCCAAGAGTAGTAACCTACTCAGAGTCCACTACTCTGAAAAAGCCTGTCATCGTATGTTCCTATGGCGATTGCTGTTTGAGAGTACCGTGTTACCTGGATACTTAACGGGGACCATGAACTAACCTAAGCATTGTTTTGAATTCAAACAGATTAGGTATCGAAGTTGCCCACACAAACTAACCACACTCCAGAGTACCAAACTAGTTGTCCATAAGTAACAACGCAGTTCCAACAGAGGGCTAACACTGTTGGCTTCCGTTCAGGAGAAATCGTAAGCTTATCATTAACCATCAGTCAGCAGGATTGGGAGGGAAACTGGGTGTATATTTACGGAAAACTTTTCTCGAACTTCCGTAGTGTTAACTCATTCAACTCGAATACACCACGAAAACAATGTAGATAATCTGAAAGTGTGTTTCAAACAGTATGGAATTCGTTTGCAAATGGGAGAAGGTATGGATAAGCCAACCACGGGATAGCACTGTGAACCGCCCGTGTTAGATCTCCCAATGAGAAAGATGTAAGGAATGGATTGGGAGAGAGGAAATTCATCCAGACCTTCCGGTTTGTATTGATACAAGGACAATGAATTGAGCGGTTGTGGACACATGTTACTGAATTATCCTTCGGTCATTTTGTATCCGTCCTCCTGCGGGTTTCACACCAAGACTGGCGTATGACTGAATAGTCGTAGAAGAAGGTCCATAAGAAAAATATACTTAAGTTGCATAACAGATCTCAGTTAAACCAACAAGACGTCTGGCATTCTTCCCCTCAGACGTTAGATTAGCAATAAAGGAACAAGCTTCTTACCACAGTACTCAGGGCCGAGGCAAAAACTGGGCGCCCGTTCAGAGTTGACCACATAGAAATGACGCCAAACATTCAGGAACGTCAACCCTGTAAGATATTACTTTTCAACTATTTATCGGCTGCTTGCAATGAGTGGATGTACTATTGCTTTACACTCGATTTGGATTTTGACCTATTAACACTCCGCCTCATAGAGATACTGATAGGTGGTATTACCATTAGTGATCAAATGTTTACTCCAACTGGTTCATTCCACTCTAATGACTATCATCACAAGGCTTAAACGTGGCATCCTATCTGTGTGGCCAGATTTCATGCGATCTGAACTTTTGCACATGAATTCCCCGGGTGCCGTGCTTTCAAACTACTCTTAACATACGCGATCATTCTAGCATAGGAAATCCTCATCGCTTTTGAAGTAAGTAGTAAATGTGGTCAGAATAACGTCGTGAAAGCAAAATTTAGGTTAAATTAATAGGTTCTGTCAAGTGATGTCACGTTTTACTTACTGAAATCGTACGGAACTCCCGTTTCTTCTACAATGAGCAATCTTGATGGCTGGTTTCAGTTTTGTGTTACCATACCGTATCTATGCAAACTAATTAAGTCTAGGTGATAGCGAATACAGGAAGTCAAAAGTTTGTAAGCTAGAACCACTGTAATACATTCAGTTGTTCGGATGAAAAGTTGTTTGTGTAACGGTCCGCTTCAGGCTAAGAACGGCTCGGTATCGACCAGTCGACCAAGCTTATAGCTATGTGTAAAATAGGGTAGCCAAGCTAGTTGTGTGACTTGCAGTGGGCCAATCTGTAAGTCGAAATTATTCAAAATGACAGCACGCTTTGTTGAGTCACTTATGCTTACAACCCCACTCGATTTCAGAAGTGGATCTAGAGAATGCGGAGTAAACTACCAACCAACAGTGTTGTTCGCAATGATCTCTAACTAGTAAGAGGGCTTACCGAGTGACTCTCTCCTGGTCAAATTAGCAGATCTCAAGCTTACTAGTAAGGAACATATTGACTTCCTTAAGGGTTGTCCAAAAGTCACAAGCATGCTGGTTGCCGGCACTTTTTACAGCAGAGCTGTCGAAGTGGGAATGGTCATTGGTATGGTCGATCTCCGTTCTTCCAGGGTTTTTGATAGGGTTGATTGCTTCATCCTTCTACGAAAGCTTTACAATCGTGACCTGAATAAACATTCACTTGGCTTGGGGGGTTGTCTAACTGAACTTACGTTTACTAATAAGGTGAATGAACAGTAATCTCCGCGGTTTCTTGTCAAGAAAGACGTTTCGCTAGGACCCACTTTAAAAAGCATGCTGCTGGACCATCTTGCTCTCATGAGATTGCGATTCTGAGCTAGCACATGGATTTGAATTTTTCCGAGCGTTCACTAATAATATGCTACAACATATATGTGGGCTCAAGGGATCTGCAGCCCTGAGGCTGGTCACGAGGTTCGGAAAAAGATGGACCGCCCTCAAGATATGTGGGTCGTTATGGTTTAAAGAAACGTTACATCCTGCGCATTCTGTTAAATGAGGATTGGTGGTCTGTGCAGCTTGTTAAGCTCATCTTTAAGTTGTTGAACACTCGCGGTTCATGTCAGATATTCTTAGGATGAATCGGTAAGTCAGAAGAGTCAGCAAAATCGTCCTGCGTTTTTGTGAAGTATAGAACAAAAAACGAGCAAAAGGCTTCTGTGAACTCCGTCTCTTAACATATTAGCTCTCTGTATACATGTTGCAAGTGAAGAAAGACGATCAAGTTTAGTTCGTTCAGAAGAGGTGAAAATCTCTGTCTGATGGGCTAGAGGAATTCATGAGAAAGTGGTTTAGAAATTTTGTTAAGAAACATAACTGGCTGTTTGATGTCGAAGTGCACTTATGATTAAGTTAAGTTGAACTCAGCCGATTGGTGGCGGCCAGGCGATAGGCCCGGCTAACTATAACAAATATTTAATGTACCCAAATAACCTACGTAAATCGTAACGAATATTGTGGCAGTGTTATTGACGATGAAAATAGCTCGCTGTATGTATGGGGAGCGTGTTCAGATGGAAATGCAGCCTATCGGCAGAGAGCACATCATGGTGTACCTACCGTGCCAAGGATGTTGATTGCTTAGTTGACATGCTTTCCCATTGTGGTCATGAAGACAATGACTTTCGTCGAGTCACCAAAGCTATACACCGGATGAAAACCCTCGTATACAACTGGACATGTGATAGAAGCTTCGGATCAAATGAGAGGACAGCACAACGGTTTTACTCGAAACAACGAAGAAGGTTAACACCCGAAGGAAAATTGACCGGGTAAAGTTGAAGAAAAATGCGTGCCATACCCAAATTCCATTACAACCAATCGATTGCGCACTGGTAACAAAAAAATCAGCATTTAAGAATCCAGTGGCTCTTCGAATTACAACTGCGGTTTCGACCGGCCAACTGGCTGATTGCCGTTAGGATTCTGACAGACTTTATCACGCTAATTTGTTTCAATGCCATCGAACACCATAAATTGCAACCTGAGTTGAATTTCGGGTTACGTGAATGTTTAGAAAGACCCTTAATAGATTACAGAGGGTAGGTTTATCGAAATTTTCCTAATTTCTCATTCACCACTATAGCATTACTTTGGGGTACATCCCCATGTCAGATGTTGGATAAAATGACTCGGAACTATGATTTGTGCACAAGTAATAGTCTCTTCTCTGATGGAGGGATGAAGTCCCATTTTTGAGGATTGTAACGCTTAGTTTTGTTCTCCCAATGCTACGGACTATTCAGAGAGAATTTACAGAAACTACAGGCACGCGCTTGCTGTGACTGATTGGTTGTGAGCATTTCCCGCATAGTTTTACGTGTCATGAAGATTTGCGTGACACTGATAATGTTGGTACACAGCTGCCCCGGCGAGCTGTAGGGCAGTGAAACTCGCATCTGCAGAATGTACTACGTAGACCGAATCTGAGTAGATGGGAGTTTCCAACTGGTACCCATTGTCTATAGTTCTTTCTTTTGTTTCACCAGTATTCCTCCAGCCTTCGTTTCTCCTTGCTTTCGGCCTAAACTAATTTCCTTACAGTTCATTATTGTGATCACTACAGCCTCCATCGATAGACATTTCTACCAATTTTTCTGTTCAGCCTTGCTGTTATACCTGTCTTAAGATTTTGTAACCGTTTTACATAAAGCAGGTCTTCTGGTTTCGGTTGACTTGAAACAATCCGTTTGGCACATGGTTTTCTTCGTTCGTATTGCCTGGGCTTATGCCAGATACCACAGGCCCTTTAATATCTCTGTTAACCAAACGAAACGCCGCCTCAAGAACAGCTGCGGGATCTGCTCCTTAATTTCCTGTATCATTGCGATCGCACGCATTAAATCGGCACCGAAATTCACTTACTGAAGACACTGCCACAAGAGACCACGATGGGTTATTCCAGACTGTCAATACCTGACTACCCAGCTCCGCGAATTTCGTTTTCGGATTGCATGTTTGTTGTGGATAAATACAAACGATATACTAAACCTCATTCGGTTTTTTATAAACGAACTCCGTTTCCCACATGACAGCTGTCCCATGGAGTAGTGTTCAGGTTGGTTAGTGGTTTGCATGATCCCCTTCTGTTCGCTGTCTACAATGTGCAAGTCTCACCCTCACCACTCCCAGTCCGACCTCACAACGCCAGCCGTCTATGCCTAAGTTAATGGTCTCTGATCGTCGCGATTCAGATGCCGTGTCGACCGTTTACTCTGCACAAAGAAGTGTTTGTCATTATGGTCATTTGGACTAAACGCACCGGTTGCCGTGCTGTCGGTCAACGGGGGTAAGGATATGTCAGTTGTGGTTGCAGCAACCAGGCAACCGACAACTCTGTAGCTCTGACCACATGGTTGTTGGGCTTAGGGCTTCGAGTGGACCAGTGACTGACGGATGTAATGACTAGATTTCCGGGTGCACATTCTTGCAGTTGACGGCATCTAGGTAGTGACAGAATGGAGTCAGTAGTCGCATCTTGACAGAGGTAGCCACTGCACCAAGGGTTTTGAAGATGCAGTTAATGAGTCAGTGATCAGTGTGTTCTGAAGATCAAACTGTCGTTAACCTCAACATGATCAACCACAGGTATCTGGTACTGCCCACTACTGTGTAATTAATGGCATCTGTCGAAAGCGTTCGGAAGAGATTTCCTCGCGTTTAAACAGTCGTAAGTTATGTGGAATACAGCGCACTACCTGGGATCAGAAGCAATCCTGGCCAGTTCTGCAAAGTCCGTTTGTACAGAAACGTCCCATTTTGGCTCAATTTCTCCCAATAAGTGGTGGTTTTCTAATGCAATCCGCTCTTGATCGTCTGGATGGAAGTTGTTAACAATTAAAGAATTGAGAACGGCAAAGTTCTTTTGACGGTTTTGTGACATTTTTCTCACTTCTATAGGCATCTGTGTCTCTAACTGATGGTATTTTGCTTCAACCGAACACCCAGTGACAGGGCTTGGTAGTCCAGTCAGTCTTGGTCGATAGCCAGTTTTGAATGAAGGGACCTTGCCGCATGTCTGGTACGTAGTGCAAACTCGACTATAAACGCTCGCATACCGAGCACTCATGTTATAACAAGAGGTGGTACTCTTGCACAAAAAATAGGCCAACGAGTAACGATAGGTCTATTCGGTAGAAACAGCAACCAAGCCGTGTGCTCGTACTGACCATTCCTGCAGCTAAACTAGTGAAGTTGACCAGCATAGGTTACTAGGTCTAAAATTCCTCCTTAGGGTAATTTTGTCAACCTAGGAAACAAGACTCAACGTAGAAGCTTCACTGGACCTTCAGATCCAACAAGGAATATCAGACATTCTGACCACCACTAAGTCTGGATGGTTGTGAACATCGTAGACCACAAAGTGCACCTGAACTCGTGAATTGCAAATATAATGATACAGTGTGTGATTTGAGCGGGTTTGTGGTAGCATAGAGTAGAATCCCGGCTCCTAGAGACAGGGCGTGACCATTATTGTGTTACTGTTCGGACACAATAACCATTAATGCATATAGGCGATAAGAACGGTAGGGGGATAGTGTGATTCAGGAGTTATAAAAATATATTCTGACATTTGTAAGTGGTAACACTACTCTTGGGCGAAGAGATAAGTGTCCTGTTGTTCAGTAAAGACGCGACCAACCCAACCGGGGCTGGCGTTCAATCGAGTGGATGAGATACAGTGGAATGGTGCATGTACAACCACCGTCATGTTTGGTCGGTATGGAGGAATGCCAATGAATGTTACCGAGAGTGTAATTGCTTGAAGCGTCATGACGTCCGCACGTCATCTATTTGGGGCGCCTGAGTTCGATTGATATGAGTCACGTGTTCTGTTTTTATGTACTGTTGGAATTTATCAAAGTACCTCTGGCTAAGTTGTTTGGATAGCAACTGCTGTGATGGAAATTCTTGAAACGTAATGATGACTTCAATGAAAACCACGGAGTTGACAATGTCAGGTGTTAAGTCAACTTCAGTCGACCCAAACACTTTCGTCAGTCATTCTCTCTGACGTTACGGTTGTACGTTATCAATATCTTAGCAGACTACAGCAAAATCTATTAGAGACATAAAAGGAACACACTTTATGTGCATCACTAACAATGGAATGAGCAAGTTGTGTTCCTGGCTTATTGTACACCTAGCTGTTGTTCCCACGTATTCCTCGCTCTACCCAGTTTATACTCTATCGGAATTACGTGAATCCCAGGGCTACCATTGCATACTAGCTTTCTTGGTTAGTGATTGATGATATTTATTGCCTTCGCAAAAGCTCCGTTGAAACGGCAGGGAATAATTAATTTCACGTTGCCCAAATGTGAGCTATGGGAGTAACTGGAAAATAGCCAATGACTGGCAAGTGTGACCACTGTTTGATACACTGGGTACGGGGGCTTCTGCTTGTGTAATTTACCTGGGATTTTCGAGAGTTTTTACTGTAGACGAGAATATCATATTTTTACGGGTACCCACCTAGTCTTGCCTTAACTGTACAATTGACTAACAGGGCAAACTGGAAGTCTTGGTATGATTGGAAAACTTTTTTGTGGAAGAAAACATTTTGGCGCAGTTTACTGCCTGCTTCCACTTATCCATGCATAGATTTATTGATGTACGACGGGAAGCGATAAAGAAAAACCTCATTCAGAATGATGAGCGAATTTAGTGCGGGTTGTTGGAATTATTCTGACTGTAAGAGTGACGCGTTACTTTTGGGTTTGCGAGCCTAATCATATTGAGGCGTGCTCGGTATAGCGTAAAGCAAATGCAGGTTAGCGTGCAAATACGCTTGTTTGTAAGTTGAACTTGTTGGCTTAGACACAACAGTGATTGAACAACGAGGATTAGTTGGGGGAAATGGCAATGATCAAAGAAATTCATGGCTTGATACCTTCGTGTTTGTACAGGAAAAAGTGGAAGTTTCTAACAGTACTAACCCAAACACAGAAGTAAGTATACGAATGTGTGTGACCAAGCTCGATAAGTAGATTAACTTGGTCAAATAAGACTTACACTGGGATGCACGTGAATGATGAGGCAAGAGTGATTGTGCTTCGGTGGATAACATATTCAAACTGCAAGCCAGTATAGTAGCAAATATTTCCGAACGGTTGTCCTGACCGCCCAAACAAGAAAAGATCCACGGATATGTGATGGCCGATTGTCAACCGATCGGTGATCAATCCCCGGCAGATCTCGCAAACCAACATGTCAACTTTTGATATGCGAACATGTTCACCTTCGGCTACAGCATCCGTAAGTCGAAATATTGATTCAAAACGGAACAGCGTTTCACATTCTTTAAATCTTTGTGTATCTCGGAATTGTGTGTAATGCATGATGAGCGCTATTCTACGTGTAATCTTTATGCGACACAGCGTAATGATGTTGTCAGCAGCATCACTCCACCCGCATCATTCTCTGTCTTCTTCGCTCTCGAGTGGTGTCTTTGTCGGATGAACTGAAGCTGGAGTGGAAACAATGGTTTAAAACATGATGCATCTGCCAGGAGAAATCCTCTTGAAACATTGGTTGTTCACTATGGAAATCCGACTACGTTTCTTCATGTTCTGATTCCCAACTTTCATTTGGCAGTCTTCCCAACCTGTGTGGGTGAAACACGATGGCATTTAAATTAATCAGGAGCGCCTTTCATTCTGCTACGGAACTCGGATTTCACTTCTGTTTAATAGCTGTTCAATGATAGGGTTTACCGTCACCACTAAAATGTCACTACTCGAAAGTATCTGTTGTTTGCTAATCTGTCTTACTGTAATAAGCATATTTGCCGCACTCACGATTTCGCGTTTGTTATCCTTCATTCACAATACCTATGGTGTACGAACCAAACTGCCATCCTCGTTGCTGTCAGTAGTGACCATCTTCCAAAGAGTTACTAACTTCTAGTCAAAATTGAACGAACCACAGATGAATTCGCGTTGGCGACATAACCTAATCTTGTTGGGATCAGTTCTAAGCGAGACTCTGTAGCAACCATTCACTTCCCACAAATGACTGTACGTCGGTGATGCCCATCCGGTATGCATGCTCCAGGCAACTCACAAGTTGTATATGTCCCCAAGTATGTCTTTACACTGTAAAAATTACGCTAGTAGACCTTCTGTTTAGTGATCAATCGCGGATAACTGTGGTAATTGATAACTACGAGCCACGGAGCGTGAATGAACTGAAGTTAGTTAGTATCCAGCTACCACCGTCAGACAATTGGGTTCCAGCTATAGGCCGGTGTATACCTGCGTGAGATGGTTGGGCATATCAGGCGTCATCGGAACGACAGCATAATATTTAGTTAACAGGTGCTGCAGAAGTACAACCGCAGCATCCTTTATAATATTGTGATCTTTTTATCAGAATGATGGTGAGAACCAAAAAATCGTTTCTGGACACCACCACCGTGCATCACTTTAGTTGATACGGTTTGCTATCCTAACTCTACCTCCGTCAGGCTCCTTTTGCTGACCCCTGTCAGATTTTTTTTAATCAGCAGCCCGTCGTTCAATCACGTGGTATTTGCCAGGCATCGCCCATCTGGATACCCGTACGCAAAACCGGATGTGCACCCAAAAATCTTGTATTGACACAAACAGTCTTGATCAAAGTATTCACTAACATGTTTACACACACAATCTGGCGAGCAACCTGGTATGTGCACATCCATGGATATATGTATCTGTCGTGGCACACAGCGTGCTGCGGACTTATCTGGCGTCATCAACTGAGAACATCTTCTGTGAACGACAACTCTGGTGGTGTTGGTCTTGTAACGTGACCTGATCAATTTTGTGACAGTCGAGTGTAAGTAGGAGGTTAGCGTGAGATTTATGACAGATCACCTATCCACGAACAGGCAGCCTACCTACATTGTGCAAAACTTTGCAAATTACATCACGAGTTTGTCACCTGCATGATCAATTTTACCTTCCTAAAAAGAGAAGGTTAATGGAATTAACATGTTCTTGTTATTTTTTATGAGACCCAACTGTGAAAAGTCAGGGCTTCGGCTGGGTCTCATCAAAAATCATAAATCTGCTACACTACTTATTAGTAATGTTCTTGTTGGTTCACTCCCTGTCCTACGATTTTTTAGGGGGCAAACAGTGTGCGGCTCTTAGGTAACCGGCTAACTGTATGATAGCTAAATGACTTTAAATGGTCACCATTACTCTTCCCCTAAGCTGAGACTTCTCAAACATGTTTCATCCGTTGAAATTTTTGGATGTCAGCTGAAGTTAGCATTATAAGAGGAGATATGAGCGGGACTAGGTCAGCGTCATTTGAGACATTTTTCTCAACTTAGCTCGGATCGTGATTGTTTCGTTTTTAAGGCATATAAAGGAAATGGAAGTTTGCTCAGACATGTGTTAACGAGGATGGTGACAGTCAACCTGGTAGATTAACTAAAAATTGAAATGGCCATAGAATCGCTCAAACTTTTTATTAACTTATAACTAACAACATATACTTATCTAGGTGGACATTCACTCCCAACGTGCACACGCATTGCTTTGACGATTTACTCGAATGGCTGACTGAAGACGTCCACTGCAGTGGTTATATCAATGATGATGGAAATGAGAGTGAATGCTGTAATACAAAACGTGAACACTCTATGAGTTGACTGTACACGAAGGGAAACTGTTGAGTAATTACGAGAAACCAATACCTTTCGTTAGATATCTGAGCAACATGTAAGTTCAGTAAGTAATACTTCAAGAAACACATATTCTAACTCTACCGTCAGATCCCAACTCAATGGTGTTACAGTGCGAGTTTACAATTTCAGTTTGCGCCCAGTTAGCAGTGACAATTCATCAGGCAGGATACATCTATTGCACTAGTTAAGATACCATTTGGTCCTCAACCATGACACTGGAAAAATGAATCTTTTTTCATCGTTAAGTACTGCCTGTACTTTCTATTCGGATGGCGCCGACAATTTCATTTTTACAAAACCGATACTTATGTGAATTGTTGTTATCGAAGTTTTTATCTCACCGCGTTTAAAATTCTTGTTCTTCCCATGAAAACTAAAAAAATCTTGAAATCCCGCGTAGTTTGGAACTCGCATATCACACACACTCATATCGCACTCTCATATATCACACACTCTGCTAAATAAAACTCTCGAAGCTCGTTGTAGAGCTATTGACCTCAAACCAAGTCTTCATGAGAAACGAGTGAAAAAGCATGACGCAATGGGAGCGTAAAGTGAAGTCAGCTGTCCCAGTTAGTCGATGGTGGTCAGTGGAATTGTATGATAATGCGAGTTACGATTACATCGAATTTGACTCGACCTATTTCCAACTCTTGTGAAACTTGCTTTGTGCCGAAATTTTCTCTCAAAAATGCCGTTGCATTGTTCGGAAATGAGGAGAAGGAATTTGCACTAGGACTAGCCACTAACATTCTCAACCCCAGTGGTTTTCAAATTTTGTTATACCACCAGTGGTGAGGAATTCATGTGTTCATTTGAGTGACAAGTTTAGCTTCGAGTTCGTCTTCCCGACTGATCTTTGGACAGAAAATACGGCGACCGGGAATAAAATGACCAGTTTGAACGATAGATGTGACTGGAATTGCGGATAACAAAACAGTTTAATCCTTAGTTTTGTTCGATGTTGAATCAGTCAGTTCAGAGCCAGCACCGAATGCTGTGTACACTGGCAAGCTCGCCTGAAAAACTTATTGACTCATGTTGGTCAACTGCAAAATACTTTTACGAGGAACCAAATTAGATCGAACTGGAACGTCGCTGTAATATGTTGCCGTACCAAAACATTGTTAGAAAGTTGGTCACCTAACGTAGTTGGCTGCTTACTAAACGCGTACGAATTCCTTAGTTACACTTGTGGTCTGCCTATTCAAAAATTGTCTATTACCTAAACTCGGTCCAGTGTATAAGCTAAGAGACCCAAAAAAACAAAATCATATTATCCGAACGCCCCAGACGTTTTCTTGTTGTTCCTGAATTCCATACGAAGTCCACGCTAACTTGAGTCATGAGGCTTTGTGTGCCGTGCAACCACAGACGTATTCAGTCTACTGAACCTGGTGGACCAAAGTTTGTTTTGTGACACTGTGATAACGTGTTTCGAACTTGTAGATCAGCCGACTAACCGCCGGATCAAAACTGACACACTCCGAAGCCCATGCTAATGGAAGTACACACAAGCATGTCGAACGAAGTGGATGAAGAGAAAAAGAGGCATGGTCATACCTCACAGACTTTTCAGTGAGGGTTATTGTTGTTTCATTCTCGACCAATCGCCTCTGGGAAATGTCGTAGCTTCTGGCGGTACACTAACATTTGACCCCATCAAACAAGTGCGCCATAAAACAATACAACATGAAGCTCTTAATCAAATTCTTCTCTGACTGAAGTATTCTCAGATCTAAACGTTCATCTAACATGTTTTGGACAGATTTGCATAATCCGGATAGCCCCCAAGAAGTCACGACAACTCTAAAAACAGTCATATTGTTCACAACGATATAGTTGCCCAAAGCACTACATGACAGGTTGGTGGGCTAATCAAAGCATGAGGAAGCAACTGTTCATTGAAATCAACGTCAGATTTCATAGTCTGACTGAAAATCAATTCTATCTGAGTTTCCGGATGCGGGGCTGAGCCTCTTCGTCAGATAAAGTTGCAGTGACATGATGGGAATTAGAATCAGCGTTCACTATGCGAAATAAATATGATAACCTAGTGGTTAAATGTGCTCAGTTGTATGATTCCGCGTGCAATCTCAGAGTAAACCAGGGAAATATAACTAAAAGAAAGCAAGTAGAATTTGACCAGATGCTGTATATTTTTGTCACTAACAGGTGATCTAGCTAAGCCACGTGCTCGGTGAGATTGTAACTGACTAAAGAGGCACTCGCCTCCCAACTGCATCAAAAGACGTGTACCCCATTCCACCCCACTGAACTCCCCGCGAATAAATTTTCCCAGTGATCGGAACAATGCCGAGTGAAGATTTCACGTGCATTAGGCACATTAAAACCTGATTCACATAGCACAAAGCGCGCGCTGATCAAAACCATCTTACACACTGAGGAAAAGTGAGGGTTTTCTACACATCACTGGCACAATCCATATCCACGCTGATTACTTCCATTGTTCTATCTGTCTGTGAAGGACCGAGAGTTACACACAGGCTAACCTCGTCTAGATTTATGACGACTCAGGGTTCTCATTCTGCCGGTTTTCTTGCAATCCCACTTACTAAAGCACGTGACTCCCAACCGATCACTTAATCAAAATGGAAGGCGTGGAAGTGGTCCAACCGTTCCTAACCCCTCCCACCTCTTGCAAGTCAACGCATTTCTCTTACGAGTTCGCAATCCCAAAGGGGAATTGACTGAAACAAGCAGCTGACGGATGATGGATATTGCCAATGTTCATTTAGTGTGCTTACCCTTATCGGGGCAGCGGTTGATGGCTTTGTTTTCCGCACGTGATTCGGTCGTTGACTTATGCTAAGTAATTAACAAGCTTTGTACATCTTCGTTGGTAACTTTTCATACTTCTATATGCCTCTTCAGCAAACGAAAGAAGACTGACCTAAGGAGTTTGAATTACCCTGTAATAAGCATAACAATAAATTTCTTGGACAAATTAGTAAACATGCAAAATCGGTAGCCATTTTCAAGGAGCATCGATTCAGTTTCGATATTGATTTAAAAGTAACGGGACTGGATTTCTTGATAAATTCAGTCAAGTAAGGGAAAACGGAAGAAGATTGAGACCCTTAAGGGCACATACTCGAGGATAATTGATGGAGCGAGATCAGAGGCGAAAGATCAAACCCAAGAGTTTCTGTTAGGTAAGCTGGGGCTTTTGGCATGGTTTAACACGTTCTATATTGATGGTAAACAAGCAGATCCATTGGAATTCTACGGAAAATTCTATCGCAACCTGATTTAGGCGTAAAGGATTTACCGTAATACATAGAAGCCTTAAGCACTGAACCCACGGAAATAATTAGACAGTATGTTTAGAGAAGGGACTACGTTCTAACTTTAACACGGTACGAATAAGACATAAATCGTGTAGAGTGTAAACCATGGAATTGCAATGTAATAGATAATTACCCCCTAACCAGTGGCTATTAAAATAACCCTTACTACCATCCACAGATAAATATACTAACTGACTAAACCTAGCTTTACGGAATAGGGAAATAGTTAAAACCACTTATTAATAAACGGAATTGGGGATGGAACGAGCAACAAACCTAACTCTTCACCTAAGAGCATGCTAACACACCGTCTACATCTATGTGGTACTAGTAAGATTTAGCTACTGTGCTCAGGTCCCTAAGATTTAGGTGTGTTTGTACTTTATTTTGGAGGTGTCTGCATAAACGAATATATATGTGCCTGAGAACATATCTTTTTGTAACGTTCCTAGCCACAAGGACGTATTTCTGTTGTTAAATACATCCAAGTGGTTTTTGAAACGCGCTAATAGCCATGTATGTTCTAACGAACATTTACAAAACGGATTGAACCGGCTACACAAGATTGACAAGAAAAGAACGTGGACAGCTGCGTATTAGATGGCTGGTGCCCCTGATGTTTGCGTATGAGACAGTTGTTTTGACCAACTTTAGCATTATAGTCGTGCAAGAAGATAGATGAACTTTTACCGCACATAGTTTAGAAAGGTGTTGATTTCCAGCACTCTATATTCTGACGGTGTGTACTGCACCGCATGAATTCCTCGGCCCGACAAACCAAGCCACTTTCTCCAGTGGGATGGGTAGAAATTCCGACGAATTTATGGGGATATTCATTCTAGTCATTGAGTTGGTGACTGAAGTCCATGAGCGTGTAGTCCAGATTTCGCTGGTAGACCACTTTTAGTTTTCGTTGATAAACAAACAATTGCAGATGTGCTAGGGTATATCCACTCCAAATACATCTATGTGACTTAAGTTTTGTCTTCTGATGCAAATCTCTGTATACTATATCTCCAACCTGTCTCGTATTCTCCTAGACGACATCGGTCAGACATAGATAATCGATCCTTGGTTGTATTCCACATCCGTCACGTTCCGCGCTTTAGATTTCCCTCTTATATTCCTGTGACCATATGTATGTCATGTCTAACAGGAAAATGTTGGATTATACTAGCAATTGTTTTTGTAATCGACAGCTTGCAGTGGACTGAAAGAACTGTCGTACATGTGTGTAGAGGTGCTAGCAGCTAATGACTTGGATGCCGGATGATTTCTTTAATCAGTAAAGCTATGTTCAACTTCCATGTGCAATGCATGCAGCGCGAAATGAGGCACCTTGTGGAACCGATCTATCCTAAAGCTGCAAGGCTTAAAGTAAAGGGGTTGAATTACTGAAGTGAAAAATATTTGGCCATGCTCGTACATACAAGCTAACTATTATTGACGACAATTATTTCACTATTCCCTTGGTCAGTCTTCCATAGATGGCACAAATGCTTCAAATAACACATGAATTACCTGTTCACCTTGTTAATAATGGGCAGTAGGAAGTTTGCTAATGACATTGTAGTCGCTACATCAAAAACTGCATGCGGTTAATCGAGATTACCAATGGATTCTGCTCGCAAAATGAAAAGTGTAGGTTCGGAATGCCGTTCACCCGTCCTCATCTGGTGTGTTCAAAGGGGGGAGATTGGAATGCTGTTTTCAGTGGGTACATCAAAAGAGCGAACGCCAATATAGGAGTGTTAATCTGTTGCCTCATGGTTGGATGTCTTTCTGTTGACTCACTGAACATGAATTAGGTATGTTTGATCTAAAACATTGGCTTAGGTACTTAGACCCTGTTAGCACAGGAAGGTTGGTAGAACAGCCCCATTATGATTTCTTTCTCAAGAGGGTGTGCCGAAGCATTCTATATATCTACACAGCTAACCCTTCCCTCAAGAGTCTGAGAGTGATAATATGCTCCACAGAGAATCAGCACTTCAATAAGCAGTAGAAAATAACCTTACCGACTCCCGTATTGACGATGTTTCGGTGGGGAATCAAGCGAAAGTTCCTACTTCCCAGCATACTCGTGTGTCGACAGTTCGGACAAACTGGGGATGTACTGCTATCATAGCACACAACAAGGCCCAGTTGGCTGAATAGATTGGGGTACCTGATCAGACGTTTAGAGGATGATCAAGGAAATTTCCAGGCTTGACTCAGGCAGTCGGCGTTGGAAATCAGTCGCGACACTTCCACAATCTGAATGTGCTCAGGTCATGTAGGAAATCTCTATACCTTCACCAGTTCAAAATGTTTCGATGACAAGTTATGATGTTCCGGGTAAGTGGGTTCGGGCAAGCCAACATGGTTTATCCTCCCCAGCAGAACCATGTCTTCTGTTTTTGTATGGGCCATCCAAGCCCTTTGTTTTTCAGTCTCTCTGTGTGCGCATTAACCGTGCGAGACCGTCCAACGCTGAAACCCAGCTAAACCCTTGGAACAAGTTAAACTGACACCAAGAGATCTTAGACTGGAAAATGTGCAGACTTATGTTACCCATTCCTCCGAATACTTCTACCGTCATTTTTTTGCTATCGTTTGGCTCGATAGTTAATGTGAGAGGCTTGGTGTTCAGGTGCAACAACGCGACATTACCAATACTATTCAGAAGAATCCTGAGCGTAAAAATTGTTCTGTTTGCAACAAAATAATCCATAAGCAGTTGCACGGACTTCATCCCGTATTCTATATGATTTAATCGTCCGCCGGTTTATCTTCAGAAGATTCCCACATATCAGCCATTCAATCATTCCAGGGTGGGAGACGGTTACTGAAAACGCTGATATCTTTTGATCTAAGGATTTGTAGTACGCCTGAGAGTTGCTTTCATCAGGTTGCTCAGATTACCCATGATCAGGCAATCCACCCCACACATCCAGTTATACTGCTTGGTCCATAGTGACACTCATCCACAACTCCTGTAAGCGGAAGTATCAGATGAAGCTCCGTAATGCAGAACAGTCGACACATGAGCAGCATCCTGATGAATAAACAGTAAAGGAGCTCAGAGTGATCACCGAAATTGTTGGCAGAAATTGCGGGCGGTGCACTCGATTTGGGTGTTCTTCATTCGGCCTTTATTTGTTGATGACTAAGCGAGAATACTGTCCAAACAGTCATTCAGTGAATGCGACTTGGCAACAATTTTCATGTTGACACTTAGTTGTTTCTGCATATATTTTTATTGTTAACCCGTATGGATGCCACCACGTACCTGCTTCACCAAATAAATAGGGGTCTTCTTCAGTGTAGTCAAGTGCATTTCTAGGCTGATGTCACGCTGGTCGGATGAAACCACTTATCATCCTGACTAATAGTAAGAGTTCAGTGTTCAGCCGATTTTAAACTGCAACCGAACAGCCCTGAACTTGTGACATAGCAACCGAGGTTTGTGATCTCAACTTGCCGAAGTAATCAGCACAGATGGCCAGTGGTTAAAAGACAGTACCCCGATTTGCGTGTTGACCGCAAGCGCTAGGACATGAGTTGTAGAGAGGGCGAACTAATTTCAATCGTATCTGCTTTGCAGAGTTGTCCGGTGCTTCAATGTTTCACCAAAGTTTAATCGTTTCAAGTGTGGTGGGAATTTTAAAACTGCGATAGAATGGACCGTCGGAGGTGAGCTTTCCGAGTAGGGCCGACAAATAATAAAGCGGTTTTCAGTTTCAAAGATGGTGACTGTAAACTGTATACTTTGGGTAAGGTACACAACATCATTTGTCGATACCTATCCTGGGTGACCAGCTTAGCGAAAGAGCACTCGATTCGGTGTGAACGCTTGCTAAGTCTGTACAATGGTTCATATAATCAACGAAAACGTAATTGAACTGATTTATTAATTATGAGACAGTCGTGATTACCAGTACAGCAGTGCGCAAACTGGAAACGTAATTCACAGAGATTTGGCACAATCCTAAAACCTCCCCTAGAAGTGGACCAGCAGACGTCGCGGACACTAACCGTGTGTTCAGACAGGTGATGGCGTCTGTCCGTCTCTCCGTGTTACGGCGATAGCCAAGAACAGTGTAACGGGATACATTCACTCTCAGCTTCTGAATGGCATCCATCACTTTATCTTGGTAAAGTTGTTGAGGCAATGATTTCTCTTTATGTTTCCGTGTGTCTATGCGCGTGCACGCTTTCAGTGCGCGAACGGACTCAAGAGTAACACAGCGCTTATTTGCAGCCCGACTTGGGTGCCTACCATTGGAACAAGCTAACCCTGTAACAGATACAAACGAAGGCGGATGTTTGTTCGTTATGCTGGTTGACCCTACAGTGGTTGTTATACTTGCATGTTATTTGAAAAGTGATGATTTGGTCATCGTTGCAATTGGCATTATTATGCGCATGCTTATTCAGCAACGCCGAATTCAACACAGTGGCACTCTTAGTTGGGACCCTCTCCGGTTCTGAACGAGGGTTCGAATCACAAACAAATGCTACTGGTGTTGACTGCTTCGGTTATGGGGCCGGTTAAAGTTCTGTGTCGGTACGAACGTAAGTGGAATTCATCTGCAGACCTCTGTTAGAAGGAGTTAGGAATGTGGGCTAGTTTATTCCCGAATTTTACGTTGCTTAGATGGACAAACTTAACCTATGTAGCGAATAAAAGTCACGAACATCATCATCATCATGGACAGCAATACATTAGTGGTTCACACCAATGCTTAACTGCCACACAACCATGAATAAAAAGCAAACCCTATATATATATATAGGAGAGAAGGAAAAAAGAATGGGACGGGAAGGGACCTAACTAATGAAAATGACTACGTCCATATTCAAACATTCAGCATCAAGGTGCCTACACCTTGCAAACAAACAACCGAGCTGCAAGTGATATTAAGGCGTCATCAGCGAGACAGCTTCCTTACGGCTTTCACTGCCCCGTGTCATTAAATGCACTCACTTCACAGATAACTCGGCCAAACAATGACAACATTCACGACCGGATAACTCTAGCTATGTCCACAAAGAACGTTATAAGGAAATTCACGTTGTTCATGTTGCCGAAGATTTGGTTATGCGCATTTCAACGATCTGTCAGTGGATTTTACTTGTAGTTGGACACAGCGTACGTCCAGCGTTCTGAACCATTAAACGTTATGCCGTAAACCAAAACATTCGTCTATCCGGACCCGGACACGATATCCACAATGCTTGTGGTTTCATCAAAGGACCAACTGCTATCCGAGGATCTCCAAGTGGATGGCTGAGATGAAACGATTCCAGAGAGATTACGAGACCGTATTAATGATCCGTTTCAGTTCATGCTATTATGAGTTCAAACGATTTTTATTAGGAAGCATCGCTTCTCCTTGTAACTTGCGGTTAAGTACACTTGGTCTGGAGAAAGGCCCAGTGCAGTAGATTACTAATCACATCGACAAGTGGTACGTAGTTTTAATGTTTATGCCAGGTCTTATTCACCTGGTTTTCACGGGCTGCAGTGAATGACCCTTTTTGTCCACGGAAAATTTGGCTGAATGTGGGAAACTGTTAACTTACATTCCGATTAATAAGGCGTTGACCATGAGATCCATCGCGTTTAATTGGGGCTTTTGTTTTCTGCTGACGTGTACATGTGCACGTACATTTCTTTTGCACACTAACCATGAGTTTCATTTGGCTTTTTCTAGCCTCAACGATTATCGATTGACGAAGCGCGTTCATAAAACATCACCATGGAACGCAGCTAGAGTTTTCTGCCGAATACCGGCGACTTCCATTGCCCGACAGTTCCATCCACACAACGCTTTCCGGTGAACTTCTTGCGAATCCTTCTTTGAACACATGACCTCCCGATTCCTTGTCTTTGTAGTTTGCATATACAGAGTTGAGAAAATTTTGCTGACTAACTGCTGCCCGCTTTCAACTTCTAACTTTGCACCCGCCATATGCAACATGGTGATCGGCAGAGTAATTTTTTAATGAGCCGATTCGATTCTACGTATCGACCCACTTGGCCTAAACTGATCAGAGCCCACCTTTTGCTCACTTGTTTGGTCATGATGTATGTATGCTCCTACTGCTCTAAGTGTCTTCCAATAAAGGTGCAGTTATGTGTGACTGAAAATGGCTACCTTGTATGATATTTCACTTGCTTATATGAAGTTCTGATTTCCAATATGGGATACTCACTGAGTACCAGGCTACGGGATTGTCAGCTGATCTATATCTAGTGCTAGCAGACTTGTGCATGATTGTTGACTGGAATTGAACTGGGTGCTTAAGAAATTGCAGTATTCACATCCTATCGTACAATGCAACTTAGATGTTGCTATTATATGCAAAATTCGTCAGTTGAAATCTAGGATGTCTTAGAAATAAATCATCTGTACTAATCAAACACTTTGGGGCAGCCCGTAAAGCTCTGCTTATTTTAAACCGCAGCTTTTAAGTTCACATTTCACATTGTGATATAGACAATTATTTACATTTCCTCCTAGTGGTTTGTGAATGCGGAGGTCAGTACCGCAGCTGTAGCAAATCCGGTTCAGACGCATGACCGACCATGCAAACGTAGTCCATGTGGTGCGGTTCAAGGACTGAAGACAAATTTATAAGTTTCACCATTGTCTGGATCAAGCGGGACATTTGCTGTTTGACATGTTGATTAAGCACTCCAACATAGAGATCTCAGAGGGCTCTATGCATGTACACCAGTATATTTATTCATTGACTGACTAAGATTTTCTTGTCAATATGCAGCCATAAGAACCAAGTTCAACAAAGTTGGTAAGCATAACTTGGAGGCATGTGGCTCGCGAATGCACACACTTGAAATGATCGAGCTCTCAAGCTCCTTCGTAAAGTGTCATCGGAGTTCTTTCGATGTAACGTTTAGTGATTCCAACCGCCACTTCACGAACGCCTCTGATTCTACCAAACAGAGATCCTAAAGGAAGGTTCTTCTATATAGCTTATTATAACTAAAAATATTCCGTATAAAGGGCTGTTACCTCCATGTTGTCATGGAAAATTTTTTGACACAAATATAGAAAAAACAAACAGAAATGGATTAAGAAGTGTAACGTTAAAAAAATACATAAAACCCTGTGGAAACTGGTCACTGGGTACGCAGTTGTATGCCATGCAGCAAATCACATGAATTGCTTTATTGACATCAATCTACTCGGCAATGCGGCGAGCGGATATGAACGGGATGGGAGCCCTGCTGACGCTGAAACAGCTTCGTTGTCAAGGTCACGTCCGACGAGTGGGCCATGACTGTATTCCGAAGTGGCTGTTCTATGGACGAGCGAAATCAAGTAAGCGGAATCCTGGTGATCAGAGACGGAGATACGAGGATGTTGTGCAGGTGAGTCTCTCACGTTGTAAAATCGACTTTGGATGTTTCGAAGAGTTGGCGTTGAACCGGACGGCCTGGAGTAATACGGTCCGGACGGGGGTCCGCAATTTCAACACACAGTCATTGCGCGGCCGAGAACGAAAGCGGATGGCACGCACTGGAACCATCGGTGTCATGGGTCGTGGTGACATGACCATATGGCGTTGCGATGTGTGTGGCCGCGAATGCGTTGGCCGTTTGGGATTAGTGGGTCCCCAACCTACTCATAGTATGCTGTCGGCGAATAGACGACGAGTACATTAGGTTCAGGTAGGTCAAACAAATATATCCATCTTATTTCTGTTGAAGACTGCATCGACCAGGAACATGGTCGTATGGCAACTAATCCATCCCTCTCTTCAGAAAATTGAGTGTCCGCCATCTTCCACCCATTCTTTTAACCATTCCTTTCTCCAGTATTGTCGATGTATTGCATGATGAATGGTTCGCCTGTGTTCTGTTCGTAGCCCAATCGGAATTGTGTTTTTCATCCTCATCTTCTCCAGAATGCACTAACATGCACTTTTATTCTGAAATGCTTCTCGTATTACAGTTCTTCGCGGTTTGAATCTTGTCATCCCAGTCTCTCTCTCTCTCTGTTTATTCTCCGAGAGACAAGGGTTTTCTTTTCGTGCTAGCCCATGAATTGTCTAACCAGAATTGGCCGGCTGGACACAAAGGACTCACTGGCACACACCTGCTGGTCTTGTTTCTTCGGGTTTCCACTGGATATGTGGTATGTGAGTGGTGCAGTGGTGCAAGTGGTGCAGTGCAAGCGGCTTGTGGTGTTGGTTGAGCGCAGGCGTCTTTTGGCTTCGTTCACTGTGACAGGCTAATCCGAATCGGATGCCACGAATTGTACCGTGTGCCTTACAGTGGTCAGGTTGAGTTTTTGTTGGATCACGCAGGCGGATTCCTCAATTGTAAATTCCTCCACAGTGGTTGTTGTTTGGGTCTATGTGTTATTTACGTCTCAGCCAATAAGTTGATGAACTACATTGACATTTAATCACTGGTATTCTACTTTTCACACTTTCCGCCACCACCTTGTAAATGTAATTTTTGTATCAATGATGTCTAACAGAACCTCAACCAGGTAGTGGTCAGTTTTTTTCTATTCCTTGCTCATCTAAACGTGGTTAGCACGTCTGGCTTCCTGTTCACTAGGACAGCTTCGGTTCAATGAATTAACTCAGTTCGCTACAATGGGACAGTTTGGGATAGGGTAGGTTTCAACTCTGATAGAGTTCAACAAAGTTTACGCTTGGATACACTCGTAATCTGCAGTCATGCAAGAAAGCTATCTCTAGCTGAATGAAAGGCCTGAATGTAAAGAGCCATTCCTCTAGGATGATTGTCTAAGCCTGCTGATATACCTGGTGAACAGCAATTGTATAGGGCGCAAACATGAACCAAATTTCGACACACTCACTCAGCTTATACCATAACGTATTTTCAGTCGGCGTTTATGTAAGATTAATTCTCGAGGTCCAAAGTACCTGGTCATGCGTTTACATAATAATATCGCGCCCCTCTTTGTGTACGTGGTCAGTTGTGATGCGCGACAGAGTGGAAGCACTGAGTAACAGCGTCTCTCTGAAGGGCGGGAGCACAGCGAGAATCTGGAATGGTATCAAAAACCGAAATAGCGTGAGCCAGAGACCCAGTAAGTCATGCGCACAACTTACTCAAACGAAAACCAAAATCTCGTCAATCACACGACAGCGAAATGCGTTATACAGTCATTAAGTAAAAAGTTAACGGCAGAGAATTCAAACAAAACCAAATTTTCTCGTACTGACCAGACAACTGTAAATTTAGTCACGAGTAAGTAGCTGAAATTTTGGGGATGCTGCTCAGCTCCCAGTTATCGTGGGATGGGAGACTAGTATTCATCAGAATTACGAGAAAAGGATGCATTCTATCCTGCTGGCTCAAGAAAGCACAACCCAGAACCTGTGGCTTCTCATCAGTTAGGTTTCCTTTTGAGGAGGAGACAGAAAACCAAATGTTCCCTCTAAATGTTCACTCACACCGACGAACAGACGATAGTGCTTTACACAGAATCCACCTGGACGGATCAGTACACAAAATTTCACTTTTTTTCAAATTCCAAGACAAAACAGAAATGTGGTGCTTTGCCTGACTGATAGAGCATACACACTTTGTTCAACGGATACGCTAGACAGGAAACACAAATTCATAGAGAACGTACTCCTTGATAACGGTTACTCATAATGAGTTATCACCGGAAACATGACCAGAACGTCATCTGAACCTGAAGTGCGGGGTGTGAGAAAGAAACCTGTGTTTATTCGACTGCCGTTCAAAGACGGCAGTGCCGCAGAACTGTTGAAACAAAGACTCACTGAGGCAGTCAGCCGGACCTATGCCATAGCGGAACTACGAGTCCAGTTCACTGCCTCTTCAGTTTTCCGGTTTTACAGCAGAGATAGATTGACAAGCCGGATCTCATCTATGTGTATCTACTTCTTCATTTTCACAGATTATATCGGTCCAACGTCAAGACAGCTTTCGAAACGAATCCAGGAACATCATTCACGGCTATGTATACCAACCTGCCTAATAAGGTTGGAGATGTGCTGTTCTACCTACAGTTCGACGTTATCTTTATACGAAGATAAAAGAGAAGGGCACTAGCACATAAACCATAGAGGCATCAAAGATAGTGAAAATGCTCTCCGCGGTATTGCTTGCACAACAGCATTCTCATTAAGCATGACGACAGCGCACGTTGCAAAGTGGTCTGGGAGATTAGAATGCATTTCGAGATTATGGTCACTTTGAGTTCCTCTAATGTTTGTGAACTTTCCGTGTAGATTCTGTGTTTGAGGTAGTCCAGAGTTGCAGAACAGCTATCTATTGATGTGCGCGGTCAACCACTGGTTTGCGGGTCAGGTACATCTCCCGTTGCAACAAACTTTTTCGTCAACCTTCGAAATGATTTACAGATATGTGATTACGTACCCGCATGCGTTGCACTAAACACGTCAGTTGTCACTTCCAAACTTCTACCATGGGCGGCATAAGCAAAAACCAGTTCAATAAGCTATTCAGCTGTCAGGTTAGCGACAAACCATTCACTTACTTGCGTTCCGCCAGTTTGACAAACTCGTTCAGACTAACTTGTGTGCGACTGCTGTCCGATAAACAGAACTGAGATGTGTAAAGCAGCATTTTTCCGAAACAAATTTTCATAGAGCAGTCAAAACCGTTAAGGTGCGCGAGTTATGGCCGGCAAATTTCTCTGCATACTTTCAAGTGTACACTAGAGAACAGGAGGTTATAAAGCGGGAAACAGGGATAAAACGTGGAACTAAATATACAAGGGAAGCAAACGGAGGAGCTACTCACTAATCAGTCAGTGACATCGTTGCCGTGGCAGCGCTAAACTAACAAAAGAATCTTTCGGCACACACAGAGGTTGACACCAACGTCTCGGAGGGCATGGAAACAACCGGGGCTTATCAATTGCGTGAACCACTGTGGAGGAATTTACAGTTGAGGAATCCGCCTGGTGAACTTATAAGTGCGTGATCCAACAAAAACTCAACCTGACCACTGTAAGGCACACGGTACAATTCGTGGCATCCGATTCGGATTAGCCTGTCACAGTGAACGAAGCCAAAAGACGCCTGCGCTCAACCAACACCACAAGCCGCTTGCACTGCACCACTTGCACCACTGCACCACTCACATACCACATATCCAGTGGAAACCCGAAGAAACAAGACCAGCAGGTGTGTGCCAGTGAGTCCTTTGTGTCCAGCCGGCCAATTCTGGTTAGACAATTCATGGGCTAGCACGAAAAGAAAACCCTTGTCTCTCGGAGAATAAACAGAGAGAGAGAGAGACTGGGATGACAAGATTCAAACCGCGAAGAACTGTAATACGAGAAGCATTTCAGAATAAAAGTGCATGTTAGTGCATTCTGGAGAAGATGAGGATGAAAAACACAATTCCGATTGGGCTACGAACAGAACACAGGCGAACCATTCATCATGCAATACATCGACAATACTGGAGAAAGGAATGGTTAAAAGAATGGGTGGAAGATGGCGGACACTCAATTTTCTGAAGAGAGGGATGGATTAGTTGCCATACGACCATGTTCCTGGTCGATGCAGTCTTCAACAGAAATAAGATGGATATATTTGTTTGACCTACCTGAACCTAATGTACTCGTCGTCTATTCGCCGACAGCATACTATGAGTAGGTTGGGGACCCACTAATCCCAAACGGCCAACGCATTCGCGGCCACACACATCGCAACGCCATATGGTCATGTCACCACGACCCATGACACCGATGGTTCCAGTGCGTGCCATCCGCTTTCGTTCTCGGCCGCGCAATGACTGTGTGTTGAAATTGCGGACCCCCGTCCGGACCGTATTACTCCAGGCCGTCCGGTTCAACGCCAACTCTTCGAAACATCCAAAGTCGATTTTACAACGTGAGAGACTCACCTGCACAACATCCTCGTATCTCCGTCTCTGATCACCAGGATTCCGCTTACTTGATTTCGCTCGTCCATAGAACAGCCACTTCGGAATACAGTCATGGCCCACTCGTCGGACGTGACCTTGACAACGAAGCTGTTTCAGCGTCAGCAGGGCTCCCATCCCGTTCATATCCGCTCGCCGCAATACCTCGGCGTTTGGAACCATTTCTAACCACCGAATTCCTGATTTGTCTCTCAGACCTTTCACGCAGAAGTGGTCCAAATATTGCACGTCCTGTTGGTGCACTGCCCAAGTTCCATTGCTACACAACATAGCATACATAGGAACATTGAGCGGTACACACAGATTTCATTGGTTCTTGCAGGCTTGTCTTTCCAGACGTCCGGATTCAACACTATTCTTCGTCACACGGGCTGGTTACACGCGGTTCTCAGCCACATCGGTGGTCGCTTATTCATACCGTGATTGTGCCTGACTTATTGCAATAGTCATGCAATCGTCGCAAGTCGCACAAGACGGTCGTCTGTCGTTGGTAGACTTCGGGAATCTATATTCCAATGGAACTCGCCCGTATGAGTTGCTGGCATCAACAATGGGTCACTTATTTTCGAATGGATAACTGACGTGCGACGTTTCGAAATGCAATTTATAAATACTGAATCTCCGGTTCTTCAATGCTTTGCTGATACACGAATAATAATCTTTTTTATCCCAGAGGATTGGTGCCAGTAAAGCAATTCATACCTTTATTGCATCGTACACAACTGTGTACACAATGACAATCTTTCACAGCACACATTCTGCTGATACCATGTCAAATTTTCATTGTCGCACGGCCGTATAGACAGCACAATTGAGCGGTACACACACAGTATATTGGTTCTTCCAGGCGTCCGAAAACAACTTTATCTTTCGCCACACGGGCTCTTAACTCGCGGCTTTCAGACATATCTGTCGAAAAATTGCTGTCCAGGTAGTGTCTCCACTGACGCGAATTTGTGGTGGAGGTGCAGAAACAGCATCTCCATCCGGAGAAGACTAAAAGAAAATAGTTCTTACTTCTGTTGATATCCATTCCCAACTTGGATGCCGAAGACGCGTAGGCCGTCGCCAATCGTTACAACAAAAAATGCGCTATCGTTTGCGAACAGAAACAGGCGTGTCGTTGAGGTATTCAACGATGTCGGGACGCCGAAGCGCCGGATATTCAACAGGCGCCCACCCATCCCTTTCTCTGCCTCAAAGTCGTCCTCCCCAGAGTACTGAAAGGCGACGGTTACCATGACAGTCAAATATAAATAAAGTGGGCTGTGGTTAGGACACAACCCTGTCTTATGTCAGGGTTAATGTCTAACCAAACTAAAAGCATACTTTGTTTTCAAAACGAAGCTGGCTTAAACGAGCTCTCCATGGTGACTTCTTTGACTCAACGCATGGACCTCATCACGGATAAGATGATTAAATAAGACACGCTGACAAGAGGTGGAACGACATTCCCCACTAACGAGGCCAGAAAACTGGAACTTGTCGACCGACACTTAGTGTTTGCACAGCATGGCTATAGTACGCCACGTCAGATTCCACAAATGACATGATAAACCTTAAATCACAGCATGATTTGCCTCAGACTCTGCGCAAAAACTGTCACTTTTTTGTACCAATCTTCTGGTTATTTGCAAATCTGTTTCTTCACCCTGTTTGGTGAAGAAATTATCCCCATGGCACCGTCCGTTAGGGAAATATCGTACTCTTAGTTTGCCCAGTTGCACTCACCGGCACGTGCTGAATCCCAGCTCAGCATTGTCAATCAAACGCTAAAACGATTACAGAGGCGTGTGTGAACAGCCAGGTAGTATCGATCGTGAACCGGGGAGGGCAATGCACTGAGTCGGTGAGGCCTAGCTACTTTATTGGAAAAGCGCGTACACCTCCCACCCTACCGACAGCCAATTAATTTGGCCGTGGTTTCGGCAGTGTTTTGTGCCCGTTCGCCCTCCCGCCTCTGTTAGGCGTTGTAGCCTTTGCGGAAACCCTTCGGTTTGGACTCCGGATTTTGACACCAAGACATTTTCAGGATATTTGGTATCCACTATAAGAAGACCGGCTTGCTAGACTGATGTCCATGTGCGCTCTGCGTCGTAAGATCACATCCATATTCTCAGTGCTCATCACCCACTTGTTAGCCTGCACTAGTGCCATCATGGTAACCGGGTTCAAGCCTACTAGCCCCGTTCACTCTCTGCTCCCAGCGCATGTCCTCTCAGTTCCTAGAACCCAACCGATCCGTGTGTTGATTCGCCTATCTATACGCATACTACCGATGCGAGCCCGCTCATTGTTGAACCACAGAGAACTCCCTTGGGACATCTTAAATTGATATTGAGACACGTGAAAGTGATATTAAGACATCTCAAACGGGAACAAGTATAGTTGTGCCTTTTGTTGATACTGTGAATGCGACTTATTCACCACACACTAGTCTTAGAAACTATTCTGTCTTGGGTGTTCTTTTTTGTCAGCATACCTAAATATTACACTAACCAGACCTGGTACCCATTACTTCCCACTTCACTCATTCATGTTTATTTCAATACGTTAACCTCAACCCGTCCGAAGTAACTTTGAAACCTCGACAATCCAGTGTGTTTTTCCACCTACCTTGAGCTTACAATTTCAGTTTGCGCCTGTAGCCCATGTTCTTAATCATGACGCACATTAATTAACTCCAGCCACATTTATATATGACAGATCCTGAAACAATAGTTGCATTCCATACTATTAAATTTTTCTA
Organism: Paragonimus westermani; assembly: GCA_008508345.1. NCBI lineage: Eukaryota > Metazoa > Platyhelminthes > Trematoda > Plagiorchiida > Troglotrematidae > Paragonimus > Paragonimus westermani. The sequence goes on along the minus strand of QNGE01000039.1, from coordinate 69,373 downwards.
ACTCCACTCGCTGAGAACCGAAAGTACACGATCTATCAGTAAAAGTGCATATGAAGGCATATATTTTACTACAAATACTTGCACTGAAGTAGCTTTATGTGAGGAAATAAGTGTACAAAACTCGCTGGAAGTGCGCTGTTTACACACAATAGGGCTAACGTTAGTAACTGTTGGCAAATTCTTCAATTGCAACGAACGAATTTTGTTTGAACACTAGCATGGGTAAGATATTCTTCTTCACTCAAGCTTCTTCGAACCGAGAGGAGGCAATAACAGCTGGAAGCCAAATGACTGGGCATCAACGTGAATTGAGTGTCATTCATATCCGTCCCTTTCGTTTTTGAAACCTGCTTCACAATAGTCTGTTACCTGCGTTTCAGTTCGATTGTGTTGGTGCACCGTATCTTGTAGGTTTGGTTTAGTGTCTCAGTCTTACTTAAGATTGACTCGCCTCCCTACTCTTAAGTGAAATGTACTGATACCCACCCTTACGCTGAGACTTCTTTTGTCGTATATTTTCAACGTCACCCTATCTTGCTACCGTGGCACCTACTAAAGAATTATCGATTTTTGTCTTTTAGCGGTAAGCCTTTCACATTGACACTGAAGCATCGTGACTAACCAGCATTGGCCGATTGAAATGTAAACGCTTCCACATACACACCACTCGGTCTTACACTTTCGGGTTTACACTAGATGAGTGGTTGGTGGCTGTAAGCGAACGTAATGCGGCCCAGAACCACTTGCTGTGATACATGTGCAGTAGTTGTCTTGGTTTGCTCACTGCTACAGGCTTACCCTAAAAAAGGTGGCGTTAACCTCACGATAGGACTGTTTCGTAGATGGGATAATGATGGAATGATGAACAGGTACTAGTGACAACGCAGAAGTAGTTATGCTGAGGTGCAAAAATCTTCTGGTGTGTGATTTCCTGTCAATGTGATCCCTAACTTCCAATCCAGTAATACACATAGTTGTGTGCGCACTTGTTTTTAGGGAACTTGTTAAACAACCTTGTGTTTCTAGCCGTTTGGCTTTGAGGCGACGCCTAACATTTTAACTGACACTGTGTTTGTGTTAGATTGCGTAAGTCATGTGTATGTCTTACTGGAACTTTAGCTCATGACTGTTTTTGCTTAGTAATTTTTCAGCGTAACAATTCAATCAAAATACACAAACATATCGCATGTAACAGGAATTAAGGTGAAATAAAATCGGTGAAATTCTTTGAGAACTTCAACATCAACAGACTGAATCATTCTGTCCAGTCACCTGACTTGGCTTTACTCCATCTTCTCTGGTGTCCTAGACGCAGCTGTTAGGATGTGCATGTTAGAAAAAACATGCACACACGTGCCCACCAAACTCAACTACCTCACCCTTGTTTACTCTTAGATCACTGACTGCTTTATCAGAATGGCTATGCACACTGAACAAGGATAGGAATTTTCTGTTTCAAATACATATAGCAAGAACGAGGACAGGTGATGGTTAAAAAGTGTGGCACAGCAGTGTTTCCATTTAAATTGTCTGTCAGTGCAAACCAGCAGGCAGAATGGTGCTCCGACACCCTGCGGGAAATTTTCATCTATATCCAGCGCCAGATCATCCGACGATTTCTGTCCAATCCAATTACGATGGTTTGAGGCGAGCGCTTTGGCCTCTCGGTTGACGTATTGACAGGTCAGCGCTCCACATGTGGTCTTTAAACAGACGTTCGAAGATGCTATGCTGATTGAAAATGCCTAGATTTGGAATAGTATATCGGGATGGACATTCACAACAGACAGTGGGTGTGTAAAACGTATTAACCCATCAAGCGGCAAATGATGGGGTGCTGCACAAGGGTTCTGCCCTGCACTACCCACATGAATGTGGTTGGAGCACGTGTGCAAAGTAATTGGACCAGAAGAGTGCATGTGGAAAGATCGAGTCAATAAATCTTGTTTTCTTTGGTAATCACTGTTTTGGTGTTAATGCCGGTTCCCCCCCTTAAATGGATATGGCAGCTCGGATGAAGTAACCTTGACGTCACTAGACAAAGTCGTGTAAGCTTTTGTCAGCTATGACGACAGCGGCACCTACCTAATTCAATGGTGTTGAAATTAACTATTTCAATGAAAGAACACAATTGTTTCTTTATTATTGGTGCTCATTCAGCAAACAATCAGGTAAAGTACTATGTTACTAGTTCATGTATAGACATTTCCTGACAAAACAACTCTTGGATGTATCTTTCAACGATGAGGTAGGTGATTTGAAACATGGTACAATTGGACTTATACATTTTCCCTCGTGATTAATCTGTTATCCGATAGGAAATAGCGATTGTTCTGAATCGTTGTTAAACACACCTTTGACGTTCACGTTTGCCTTGTGCTCAATCCCAATTCGACTAGGCAAGGCTGGCGGCCGACCCAACAAATATATGGTGAGGTTTCAGAATGAATTCCGGACTCAGCTAGCAGCCTGATGGTTATTTTGGATAGATCTTCGTGGATCTGTGCCACACAAGGTATAATAATGCGTAAACCGTCTTGCTGGAATAACCAATAAAGAGTTATTCCCAAGTGGCTCAATGTAAGCTTGTACATATTAGTTTCTTATCTAGTGAACTGGGTAGGGAGTTGTCAAGGGTTACGAAATCTTCGGCTGCCTTGTTAGTAAATTTGGAATATGCCAATTACCGTGTTGTAAACTGTTCGATCATTCACAGTGCCAGCTGGAATAGCCATGTTGAGAAATATGTCACAGTCACTGGGTTTATGTTGTAATTTTCAGTCAATAGTTTTATCGTGAAATATCTGCGATTGTGCTACCAAATGTTCTTCAGTGTTGCTGCTTTCAGCCAGTACGTGTCACGCAAAGCACATGCCGACTTCAGAAGCCTGGACGGATACGAAATCCATTCTACGAGATGCCTGGTGTGCGCGACGGGTAGGTGTACCTTGCTGTGATCAAGAAATAAGACAAAGAACCAAACTGGAACCTTGATACTACCGTGGACTGAGCTTTAGTCACACTGGTATTGGGCGCTGTAACTTCCTAAGCCATATGCTAAACTGCACACTGTGGGATCATAGAGCAAACCGTTTTGTCGATACTGGGAAGGCTACCTGGGGAGTTACATACCTTGTTGCAGCTAAGTCATTGGGCAGGTTCAATTAGGAAGACTACGAGCCAACCGAATCTGTGGCTTCAACTTCCCGTTCACTGGTGAACGGGACAAATCAAAAAAGCCGTTCTCATAAAACACATTTAGTCACAAACCGATAAGGTCATTTCGCGCTGTAAATCGTGGTTGACCAGTAAATGAATAATTGGTATACCTCGTCAATGAGAATAATTATTTTATTCTCTCCTTTATCCGTTAACTTACATGTCTTGTCGAAACACGCCGCGCCATAGATATATTTACGTTTGCCCGTACACTGGAGGCAGGCTTAGCAGACCGGTTTTGGTTTTCAACGGACTATACCATAACAGTAGTAACAGGGCAAACCTTAAGTTAACCAAACTTATTGGTCCCTGCGGATATATCTAAAAATCGGAATATTGTGATCATCGTATCTACTTTAAGTATGGTCTGGTTCAACGGAGTGGAAGTGTTGTTCACTGCTGTCATCCCAGTTTTATTGATAAATGCTAAGTGTAGGCAATTTTGGCTTCAAAGAGTAACCGATAACCAACATTATTGTATCGCCAGGTACCACATCGCGAGAACAAATGAAGTCCCTCAGTTCCACAGTCAGAGTAGTTAACTACTCATTTTCAACTTAACCGGAAGTAGTAAGCTTAAAACACTGAGTGCTGTCTATCAGCTTAAGGTCCAGTGAGACCCAATGAGTTCATAAGCACCACATATGTTCAAAGAAATGTTTAACTGAAACTGACAATACTTGGCAGCAGCAGATGTACTTTGAGACAACAAATTTTGAACAGGGTGATGACATTTTCTATGATACGTTGATATCATTAATGGCGAAGAAACAGTCCAAGCTGTCCACGTAAACATTCAAACGGAATAGAGGATTAGATCACTTTTTAGTCTTTTCAATGGTACTTACTGTAAAGTTTCCATTGTAGGGGTTGCAAGGGTTTATTTACATTCGTTGCCAAATAGAAACGCAAGCGTTTATGCTTCGTCATATGGGAAGTCAGCAAGAAGCATGTCGATCAACCGTTACATAAATAGACACTTACTGGTAAGTACTAGGGATTCTTGAGTTAAAACAAGCTGAACGTTACGCGCAACTGAAAGTAGCTTCCGCATTCCTATAGGATTCCTTAATCAGCCCCTTTCGAGGAGGATAAAGGCACGTCAGTAGTACACCTCGTTGCCGCGAAGAGAAGTTGAACTCTGGCCATACCTTCAAAAGGCAAACGTGCTGAACACCGCAGCATTAACCTCGCATTAGACACGACGGAATGATCGTACTTGAAAGCTCATCCAGTTTCGCCTGGGAATAATGATCACCTCTGCAGACGACACAATATCTTGCCCACATATTGCACAGACGTTGTTTAACACTGACCGAAAAACCTGTTTTCTACGGGGCTCAAACACAAAGTTAGCAGCAAAAGTTTGCGATATTAACTGAACCCTTCACTGTTTCCAGTTTTAGAGAGAGAAGACTTACGTTTTAGGCAGGCCGTTGAAGTTTTCTTCTACGTTAGTCAGTAAGCCATGGCATTTCCAGCTATGGATGAAATTTCTGACGATGAGGAGAAAACATCAGCAACTCAGAAGACCTCGAATTAAGCACATCTGTGACCCAATAAAGATTGATCGGAACTCAGAATTGTTCTATCAACAGTTATTACGACTTCACAACAATCATCACGATTGGCAAAATCGAATTTGTAGAGGACGCTTCACCCCCTGTAAAATAGTCTAGTCTTTTGTTTGGTGAAACGAGGACTGATAAAACGAAACAATCCAGGACTGTCATTCAGAGACTGACAAGTTAAACGATAGAGGGGGATGCCTCTGATATTTGCTCACATTACCTGTTCAACCACCTAATCGCATTCACCCATGGCCACTGCTTCATTCGAAATCCTTTCGTTCATTCTCGAGACAACTTAACCAATATTCATGTCGTAATATTATCTCTATACTACTCTACGGTTCGATAAGAAATTCGGAGAGATTGGCGATGAACAGTGACGTAACTAGCTCCCGTTTCCGATAGCTCTTTCAGGCAAACGAAGCAAAAGATTATCATCTTCTATAAAAGATGACGTCCTGCGGATAGTGAGACGAAGAACAAAAAGGGTTCATTGGTAAGTAGCGACCAGAAACTAGATAGTAAGAACACAAACTCTGTTTGCATTGGAGCAACATGCGCGCGAACTCCACCCTACATTGTTCCGTATTTGCTGATGAGTTACAAGAGCAAACAAAAGGGTCTCGATGAGTCGTCTATTTCAACTTAGTCCTGATCTAAAACATGGATATTTCCACACTTTTCAGTCCAAGAGATCACATGGTATTGCAGAAGTACTAGTTTATATTTAGTTGTTTATCAAGTTGGAGCTTCAGCTACTCAGATTTTGTCAATTATTGAACAGCGTTCATGCACACGCGCGCGTAGATGAGGAATCACACTGCAAAGGGAAATTCTTAGCATGATCCAGTCTCAGTAAAAATTTAGAGTGCCGTTCTAACACAAACGACCGACTGGGTATACTTATCGGGGGGCTAGAAGATGGTAAATTACACTGGAATTGGGAGCTGGTTAAAGTAAACTAAATCCATCCAAGTGTGCATTGTCCAGTTTGATGTTAGTGACAAATTGAAACTTTTCTGAACGAAAATTCTGTATTGTTGCTCATAAACTTTCACCCGCTTGGCAAGTAAAATAAACGGTTAACCTGGCTGTGAACAACCTAGCTTGATACATCCCTCTGTAGAAAAACTGGAGTGTTTCACAAAAAGCTGTAAACTTCGTTACTACCTCGAGAAAACCTAGTGTGAAAAGCTGGAAAGACATACTGCCCCCAGTTACCATACTTTTCCACCCGGATTGGTATAGATAAAGTGATCACAGACCACAGGCAACAGATCAGCCTGCGCATTCATAAAAGGCCTCGAATAGTCATATTAAGATTATCAAAAGTGGTCATACTTTGAGAAAGTTCGTGGTTGCGATAGCGATCGGCTTAGTGCCAGCATGCAGAGTGGGGTAAGGACTCTTCTCAAGTTTACTGGGGAAACTCGAGTTCTCACACATCCCATCACAGCCATTCCTCTTTCCTTTGATCTCATTTACCTCGTAATCCGGATTTTCAAATAAGTTTTGATTGTCGAAGTCGGACGGAAACATCCACTGGTATGTATCTCAATTTGCCTACAGTATGCTGGGTCTATCTGTGCCAGAGTGCAAGGATACGTTTACATATTATCATACACACTTTCAGCACATAACGGACTTGAAAATGTAAAACAAAGCAGGTCATTTCGGACTCTAATTATCCTCCACGACCCAAACAATCATTGGAGCCGGAGGGTGGATGGAGTTACACGAAACCACTCAACCCCTTAGTTTCAGTATATTAAAATTAAATGACCATGTTAAGTAGGGAAGTACGGTATGCTCAGGGCAGAATTTCGAAATGTGCACTCCAGTGGTAGACTATGAGTTGTCCTCAACATATGATCTGCAAATGCGCGAAAATGTATTAGCTTCTGACAGGGTCTTAGTAACGAAACACTCAAAGTCAAGTATAGCATACCTTTTGCAGTGGCCCCAACTCGATTATTTCGCTGTTCAGCACCATATATGCGTACCTATCTGGCCGCGTGTTTCGCTGGCTTTGTATAGCTACACTTTTCTCACACAAGTTTGCGCTAGTAACCGTGTGGTCCTTTCTGGACTGGTGATCCTCGATCGTGCAGCCTATTCCAATAGTTTTGAGAACTCGGAGGTGAAAGCTAAGTTTGATCTACTTGAGACAATCGGAACGAAATATCGAAGGCGTTGGTTGGTCAAGTGTGGGCTAAATTATGAACAGTCTAGTATCAGCGCCAACAGACACCAATGTAGGTGACACCAATTATTTTAAGCAACCGCCAAAAATACACAACTGTGTCGATTTCTTTCCGATCATTTGGACCCACTACACCCAGTGAACTGCAAGTCTGGAATAATTATCACTGAGTTCATACAGCAACTTACAACAGCATGGGTACATCTAATCCTACGTGCGCCTCAGTCAAATGGGAATGCTTGACTGAAGCATGGTGCTTTCGTAAACCCTGTCGGTCATCGTTTATTATAGATACCTTCACTGACATCGTTTTGAGATTGTTGCTTGCAGCTTCTAGTTCAACCTCAGAAGAGTGGTCACAGTGGTTAGCTCATAAATTTTACCGACTGCCTTCTTTCCCGTTTACAACAAAGATGTCAGGTACCATCGGAAAAAGTTTTTTGTTTAAGCAAATATTCCTAAAGTACCTCGCACTTTAATCCCGAAAAATGGAGATTTCATTGAGATGCACTGAAATATTCTTTAATATTGACATTCTTTCACGTTGATGCATTATAAAACCTGTCTGAGTGTGCCCATGGACATGACTAATCTAACTACTAGCTGCATGTGGGAACTTGAGAGCACACTTTATGGACTTGGCACAGCTAACCAGGCAACGGAGGGCCAAACGAGAAAATTGTTGAAAATAGTATGATTTTGCTAGTGACCGTAGGGAGCATGTTCAAACCAGTCAAAAATCACCTGATTGGTATCATTCAATCTGACCTGGTCATGCATCCCCAGTAGCTGTAAAACAGCAAAACCGAACACAAAATAAACAACTTCTTAGATCATCCACAGGCTTGGTGTCATTATTTCTCAGACTTCACTTACCCGATAGGTCTTCTATGTGGGATTCTCGCTTCCAACATTCACTCTAATACTATGAAATTAGGCGATTTGGATTGGTACTTCCACAAACCTCTCCCTCTCTCATCTGAAGCGTTGTCGGTTACGTCCTTATATCGAACCATTTGAAAAAACATTATTTAACGATCCAGAGGCATCCAGAAAGACAGCTGTGGGATTTCCACCGCATACTCCCTTCCATACTTGGTCATGCCCTGCTATAAGACAGCTCACCGCGCGAGTCCTCCTAATAGTAACATTCCAAACAGGATGCACAACTCAATGCTTCCACAAATATTGCGTCTTTTCAGGTTCGTTTTATCAGTTTTGAATGAACTGAGGACCGTGCTAACCGGTGTTGATTTGTGTAAACATATTTGGTAACATCTTAGCCCTTTGGCGACAACCCCTAATGCTTTACTGATCGTTCATATAAATCACTAAGTACGTGTTTCAGTTTCACTCGCGTCAACGGGTATCCAACAAACAAGCTATGAACGAAATCGATTAAGGTTCACAGTACCTTCTACAGGCATAGAAGGCAACAGAAGAGTCAACTGATATGCCATCACGCAGTTTAGACACATACAAAGTAACACTGTGTTATTCGGGAACAGGCATATATGTCATAGTGACCAAACCAGCACGGTGGATTAGCGATAAGCTATCTGATGTGGGCATTCCAATACAACCATACTACAGCCAGGAAAAGCTGGGTATCCGGAAGGTTTGGCTGTGAACGGCTGGCATGTCAAGAAACTACAACTGACATGTGACGGATTACCTGCTGATTACTTGGTGATCTTATCTTCACACGTTATGCAGACCTGAATCAACTGGAGCCAAAATACCAAAAGTTTTGTAATAATGACTATGTTGTTACCGAGACCAAGATAATGATCACCTGAAAGTCAAAGTGACTGACAGACTGAGTAGTGAAAGATGCTTCTGCGATTTTAACTTCATCAAAGTGAGACAGACAAGAGTCAAGCAAATTATGCATGTGATGATCGTTACTTGAATCCAATAATTGACAAACTAATGGACAAGGCTCATTTTTTTGAAATGAGTCTAATTTAGGGTCACAAACATTTGGTATATTTTGATTATTTTGAGCAATTCCGATTCAAGTTCAACTCATTCAACCTGCTTACATGGAAGTAGATTTTCAATCGGGAATCTGTGACTCCCTATCAACCAAAAGTTATTGAGTGATCATATGGCCAATATGAGAAAATCAAACTGTGTAGATACCAGATACAGTTCAGATACTCGATAGCACAGATCGGCAGAACGAATGTCAGATGCGCTATTAAGTCATCAGACTTAGCTTGACGTGCAAGCACTTAGTGACTTGGTGACATGCATTAGTGTTGACTCAAATGGCACTGAAATAACAACCAGTTTCGCGGATAACAAGATAGCTTTCAAACATTGGTCATCAGGTTAACACATGCGGATAACTGCGAGTAATTTACCTAAAAATAAGCATCAGACAAGCACGTTTCTTTGTAGACTGTTCGTGCTGTGCAAAATTTGTTACCTGTTTGCCAATATGAGTTATTTTGAACCTTTGAGGTGATTTGTTATCCTGTGTATGGGTATGTATTGTGGCATTATCATCCCTTCAAATTTTGCAAACAGTTATGCGTAGACAGTATCTGAAATAACGCGGTACAACATATCCAGATGTACTGTACTATGGTTGGCAGCATCCACTTATGGACTAGCCTGTCATAACGACTGAAGTTATAGGACACCTAAGCAAAACCATGACCGCCAGCGACATGCTCTATACCACTTGCGGTTCCACTCATACATCAAGTATTCAGTGTAACCCCGAAGACCAGGCTACATGAGATCAACGACATCATTTAAAATTCGACCATCCTATTAAGTTTTAAAAGCGCGATGAATTCAGTTGACTGTGAAGCTCGAAAATCACGAGTAAGCGTTTGGTCTATTTGTCGTTGTCAAAAAATGGCACATTGTTAACTTTATCGAACTTTCAAAACGTGAAAAAATCGGCGAGACAGTCGACATATAACTACAAGATGTTGTATCAAATACGTTCAATGGCAGCTGCGTGACTTCATTCGATTTGCAAGATTATATAGGATTACTTAGACTGCATCTTGTCAGTACTGTTACATCTTAGTGGTTAGTCCTGCCAGTTAACATCAACTCGTTGTGGGTTTAAATTTATAAGATGCTAAACATAGACGAGAATGACGAGCACAATGTTTCAGTCCAAAACTAAGTTCACACATTACGCACCGGGGTACTTTTCTGTGTGCGTATATGGCGAGTAAGGCAGAGATACAATTTGTTTCCGTTTAATATTCGGTGTGCTTACATTGTGCGCACGAATACTGCAACAATCCTGTCCAATTAATTCCACTTGGGCCGTGAGAAAACTTCAACTTCTCTGCATTATCGTGAGAGTCAAATTTCTTTTAGAATGAAGATATTCGTTTGCTATCTTATAGATTGATTTGTCAGTTTTGACCGACCAGCTGATCAGCATCGATTGGAATTAAACCCCGCCTCTAGTATCAAGTTCTGGGAAACAAACGCTGTACCCTTCTTAAGTACCACAATAATTGCAAACGAATTCTTTCGTGACCCTATTGGCTATTCTGGGGTGGGCTGCTTGGCTGGGTAATGATAAAAGGACTCATGGAATAAGTTTAGAGTCAAACCGTATAGTGTGTTAAGAACGCGTGAACAGCCCAAGACTTCAATCCTTAAGCAAATTTGTCGGCTTTAAGCCTCCTTTAAACTATAGGTTGCTCCCATTTCAACCACCTCCTGTTTGCCAGATACAGCTAACATCTCTGTCACTTCTGTAATAAAAGGTTGACAATGTTGTTGAAAGGTGTCAAATCTCGTTAGTGCTCATATGCGCAACATAAACAACCTATCCGGTTCAGTAAACATGGCTGTGTCGCTGATGATTAGTTGGCTAGGTTTTGTTCATTTTGTGTACAGCTGGTCACGAAAAGTCCGTGATCACGACTACTCCCTGCAGTTAATTCTGTCTTGGTTGCCAATATTTTTTGGATTGCCAAAACTTCGGTCACCCGGACTGTGAACTGACGGACTATCTGCTCCCACCACCCATATTGTTTGCGCTTGTTTATCGTTGTGACCTTCATCAAAACTTTAGCACAAAATTATTGGTATCCTATGAAACAGCTGTTAATCATTGGGTCGGACAAACACCTGATGTGTAGAAACGACGGGTTGGATGGGCAAAGATGGTGTAACTCGGAGTTGCTTCCATCGTCCTGCCAACAGACGGGGTTACCGGAAATGTAGTCTGTTTGCTCGGCGCAAATAATGCTCGAACAACGTTGTCGTAGGATTCCAAATGCACTTCTTGTAAACCCTACCGTAAAGGTCATTGTCATTTCGGTGCAACTTGGCAAGCAATGAAGCAAATTCGTTGCTCATATTTTCACTATGAGCTCAATGGGTATTATGTTGTACACTCCACTTAAATAAACTATTAGCCAGACGGTCTAGATAGTTAGTGGAACTCTTGACTATGGGTGACTTTGCTGACAGTGCACAACTGTCAGCCTGGCAATTAACTGTTTATAAGGAGTTAATGAACCAGCATATTACTGTATTAAAGGATGTTAAAACTTGTTAAACGACGGAAGAAAAAAATTCGATCAACAGACATGTGCCCAAGAACAGTAGCGCTTTTTTGCCAACTTATCGGTACTGGTGCTTGTTCTTATTCTGCCGCAATGACTCATTCCACCTTTCAGTTCTATGGTCACGATCTATGTGTAATGTAAAATTGAAATATGACATACTGATGGAGACAGTCTGGGTGTTTGTATGCAACAAATGCAGATCTGCTGTCTTTAGTGTGCGTCCACATTACCAAATCGTGTGTGGACAAGGAGTAGAACACCCTCTACAGTTTGTTTGAAGTATATGCGTCGTGTGCCATTCTGTCACCTACCACCAGAAAATCTTTCTACGTATTATGCACCAGTGATATATATAACGCACTGGTTTTCTGTTCATTTCGAGCGGGGATCCAGAAATTGTAGTGCACAAACCGATTACTCGCCCAAAGACTACTGCTAGCCTTTTCTATTTTCATTCCTAAATAGAGGTTGTCTTGAAAACTGGTTGCGCCTTACGGTTAAACCACAAAGTATTTAGAGTGCGCACACCCAAAATGGTGCCAGCCTGCAACTCAATGATTTTTAAATCGTTTTGCTGTGAACCTCTTATCTTCTGTAGTGGTGTCACAGCAAACTTGACGCAAGTTGAAATGGGTACGAAAGAATGAATGGAATAAATATTCAATTTATCGTAAATAAAAGTGCCGGAACCAGGTAAAGTGGAATAGTAAAGCTCCATAAGGATTTGCTTGTGCAATCTGCGACTTTTGTTTCATGCTAATCCATCCCGATAACCACGGAGGGCACAGCTTACGCCAGTATATATCTTTCAATGTCTGGTGACAGGCATGTGTTATAATGCTCAGATAACCCCTCAAAGTTTGGGGTGATCGATTTATAAGTGAGATGTTCTCAAACTGAGTGACTTGTTATCTGCGTGATGAAATTTAGGACTGAATTAAAAAGCAAAGAATGTTTTGTTGTGGTGACCAACGAGTTACCAAGATCAATGTTCGTTTTGTGTGATCGGCTGATTAGAATGAAGTTCACGATAGTGTGTGCGTGATGCGCTCATCAGTTTGATTATGACTGTTCCATCATTTATGTCATTGAACCATTTAAAATGTTTATTGTCGACTGACTTATGGTTCACACCATCCTTTGGTATGTGATATTTTCTGGAATAAGTCCCAGACCAATTAATGACTATCATGTGGAAACAGGGAATTTTAATTGCCGACGATATCTTAAACGAGGAAGCAATTCAGTTGATTAGTTAACAGGTCATTCGTATTGTGAAAGAGAATGTCAAACTGCTTAAAAAGTCATGGATTTTCATAACCACAAAACAAGAAAATAAGGCAGATCGGTAAAAGAACGGTTTAAAATGCAAACGCTGTTACACCAGTGGCAATCTCACGCCAAAAATACCACATGACAAAAGTAGCCAACACTAAAACGTTCACTCTTCCAAAGAGATATCTTTGCGTAGTTCAAGGTGGTGCAGTCAATTTGGAGAGGTATCACTGTATATAACACTTGTTGAAGAACATGAATCAATTAGTTGATATCTTCAATTCAATGTCAGATGAAACCCCAAAGATCAGATGCGTCGCAACACCTCCATCTAGGTGTTCTTAGTTGGGTCCTGAACGTAGAACGTTAAACGATCAGTTTTAGTTTGGAGGAAACGTTAAGTACAAACTGGATATAACCCACAAGCAACCACAGTTGTATTTCTATAGAATTTCCAGTCAGGTCTCTTCGAAAAGAAGCAACAGAGTCAGGTTTCGCCGTTGTTAGAGTTCGTCATTAGTGCATAACCTTGCCACAGCCGGGAATATAACGTCGGCAACGCCTCGTGAAGCAACCATATTAACCACTCTGCCATTGACCACATATTAGACATAACCGAGTCGTCGTATATGAATGCTCAGCCATATTCGCCCGCATGTAATGCTCTAACAAGAGTGAAACTCGAGTCTAGTGCTTCTCGAAAGGGACCGACGGAAAACTCTGTGGAAGTGCAACAGTTGTGATCAACTCTCGGGATGCTTAGTTTATATGGAAACCAAAATCCCGTATTTCTCATCTAATATCATCAACCGGTATTCGTTGGTGCTTTTTTATCGAAATAGTTGGTGAAGCTTCATAATTTCACTTCGGATTTTTCCACCAACCGCGCAGAAAATTTGCACGTCTTATGGGGAACTTTCGAACCGCATATACTTTGCTTCATAGGATGAAGCGAAAGAAAGCTTTGTTGATTTTTTGTGTGAAATACTTCAAAATCACACCACACCAGAATTTACATGATTTTACCGTTCTGCTGGTAACTAACTTTAATCATTGAACAGTAAAGACTAACAGCTTTTCCAAGTTGATCAGAAAATGCCGAACATATTGTTCTTCTGTAATGAGCTAAAATGAGAATGACTCGTCAGAACGGGTGCTAGTCTAAGAATGAGGACTCTGAGAGAGTACGTTGGTCCATAACCGCTATAAACTAAGATCATAACCTGAACAGTCATCAGCAAAAACCAATTGTAGGAAATCGAATGAAAACCTAATTAGCTTTCATTTTAAGCGATTGGATACACAGAAATGACCAACTTTATTTAATCCTCTGGCTGCTTAGAAAGAATGTCTACCAGTTAACAAAGTCTTCTAGTGTACTGAATGGGAAGCGGATGGGTTATCACAATGTTCAAGTTCTAGAATCGAGCTGATGACGTTTACCCTAATGCTCCTGCATTAATTCCAACATCTAGTTCCAGTGAACAGATCAAAAATGCAAAACAAACTCATCACGTGAATGACTAGTCTGACAAAAGAAGACAAAAGTTAACACAGTTAAAGTGCAAATCCATACAAACACATCTTCAGATTTTCTTTGTGGTACAACCTTAAGAAAGATGAATGAAAATCTCGAGTGATCGCTTGAAAATTTTGTGCGGACCTACAGACCCTAACATTAATTGAACAGGACAGGAGTTAATGAAAATTTGGATGAAGTCATCAGGTTACTATGCAAAATCTCAAATTAAGAGAGAAAACGAGAAGGTGAAAAGTGAAATAAAAGACATATTGAAGCAAGACGATCATCGATCGCCGAGCCGTGGTCGATCGAACGATCATCAAAGATTATGTAAAATGGACTGATACGCTGGCATTAAATACAGTCTAGGCGGAAATACAAAAACGAAATGTCAGGAGTTTCGAAAGTTGCTTCCAACCATATCTGTTGGATATACAATTGCACGGCCATATTTCCCGGGTTAACGGGACTTTTTCTGTTGATATCGTGAAAAACTTGGCCTATATCTGTTCTTTTTAAGTACATTATTACAGCAATAGAAATGGACAAACAGGAAGCCAAACGCGTCATCATAGACTAATTCTGTCTTACCAGCAAGTGCGCATCAATTTCCAAAACTTTTTCTAAAAGAAGTATTAGCTTAAAGTCGTGACAGACCACTCCGGTGGTTGCAAATCTGTGACAGGAAAGGCTGCCTAATATGTTGTGAATTTCTAAAGTACACGGATTTCGTTGCGACCTTGAATCTCAGCTAAATCCCCTGAAGTGAACAGCTCTCTTGTATTCTAATCAAATAAGAGAAACTCAACTAGATGTGGTTCACCAAGAAGCTTGGTCAGTCAAAAGCCAAGAATTTCAAGAAAGCACTCAAACGTAACGTTCCGAGGCGTTGTTGCCCTCTTCCTCACAGCTTGTTAGACATGTTTCAAAACGTTTACACCAGTTTTTATCTCAAGAACAGACTGATGAATTAGAATATTCCAGTAACTCTCCGTTTTTTAGATGCTTTCTCATGTTGATTGAAGAAAAATCAGTCACGCCATAATCAACAAGGTACGCTTTTGCAGGTTTACCTTATGAAGGTATACATCTTTTTGTACATTGTTAGTTACAAAGATGTTACAGTCAACTTCAACAACGTGTAAATGTACTTACTGATGTTGTCGAGGTTATATCGCTCTCGTGATCGATGTGTGACAGGAATGAAGCCCGTTTTTAAGGTACGGGGATCATGGGCTTCCGGATTTGTATGCAGTCTCTATGACATTCGATTTTGTGGCTTTCCAAGGAAACTGCCTGTAAAAACGAAGTTTCAATTGTAATAAGTTATTTTGATAAATTCCACGTACCTCTATGTAGCATATTTATGTGTAGCTACCATGAAGTTTAAGCATTTCAATTCACTACAAATAAGATGTACCGCTGTCTCATACTCGGCTCATTCAAAACTTTGACTGAGTGGTACAACATTATCGGTAGATTGTTAATGACTTATTTGAGGTTTGTCGAACTATTCATGGATCTACGCGTGAGGAGGCAACATAAGGCTCATAAAGTATGTTTTGTCTCTAAGGGTAGCTTGCACATAATTTGAACATGAAATGCATCGTTCATTGAAGCGCATTGGCCACTCGTATTATTCTCTAAGGAACGACATTTTCACCTATCTTACAATCAGACACCCACTGGGCGTACAGTCAGCCAATCTTTAAATCCTAATGACTATCTGCATGCGTTAAAATCAACTTATTTCCTTCAGTAGTACTTAGGACGTGACGAAACTCAAGCCGATAACAGTTATGTATTGCAAGTTGTTATCTTATTTCAGAATGTCATCGGTTTTTACTGCAAAAATAAACAAACTTTTGGGAGTACAGACGGAGCAACGATAAACGAAGGAGCACGACGAACATTTCCATCCGTAGCTGTATTGTGAAGTTATAATTGACATCTTTTATTCCACCCTTAGATCTGTAACGTCTAGGGCTCCGAATTAAGGAAGTAGATTAGTCAAATGAATGCTTACCAATACGGTAGCTGGCCATCCATTTAATCTTGATCACGATCAGTGAATTTGAAATTAGCTAGAATACTGTCTGCAAACAGACCGCAGGCGTCAAATGTAATTTTCAAGCTCACCAGTTCGCTAGCAGTCCTTAATTACGCGAGTATGCGTGATCTTCCCTCCTACGGGAAGCTAATACCAACGCACTTTGTAATTCAAGAAATTACAAGTTGGTGCATATTCCTCATTTCTGAACTCGATAAGGGCAACGCCTGATCCACTGCTACCATCATCATTATCAACATCATCGTCAGCACAATCATTGTCACCGTCCTCAGCAGTTGGTATTCTTAGTAAACGGACAAACAATTTAAAATGTTTGCATTCTCAATCCCTGGGTCTTTCACAACCTTGCGGTTGCTTACGCGTCGGCGTCACCTGTTACGCGCAACCGCAATCACCGGTGCCCAATTACCCGAAGACTTCTCCAGCCATGAGAAGCCGCATGTCGTAATCGTAAAGTAATATTACGGTTACAATCATCTTACACAGGCGGGTCTAGAGGGTGGAGGATGCCCTTCTGCTATCCGATCTGTCCAAGGCTAGTGACCAATGCCCTAACCTGGAAGATGTGTGCAGACGGCAACCGAATGCACAGGAACACATCAGTTTTGTAGGAACACGTTAAGCCTTGGTGTTACAAGGTAGTTTGCAACGCAGTTGAATGTGATAATTTGTTTAAAGCTGCGCACGCTGTTTGAAGGGCTTCAAATGGTGTAAGGATTAGAGTAAACTTGGTCCGAAGAACACGATTCAGATTTTAGTAATTGGGTATCTCGGGCCGGCACCCTCACATCGATCGAAGTGGGGTTCACACACTTGGTCGCACGTTCACCCGGCCACAAATTCAGTGGTTTTCTGCAAATACAGACCAGTTTCTCACGTAAATTTGTAAAGCGTCTGGTGGCTAAATACATCACCTATTCGGAGTCTGTTTTGTCTGTTTGCATTGGTTCTTTTTGTTCGCAGATTGGGGGCAACTCGGAAGGAATTTCTACCCGCGTTATTCGTTCACCGTCGTCCGTATCAGTTATTCGCGTTCGTGTCCATTAAGATTCGGATGTAACAAATTGCACTAACTTGAAATAAACGTAATGAGGATCATTTGGCCTTTCAATAGGCGGGAAATACAGACAGACATTTTGTGAGCGCCTGTTGTTCTTTGACAGCAGTAAACACGGTTGCGAAAAGTTGTTACTTTTCTGTGTACATCGTGGAACTTAAATGATTGCTTCGCCCAACTGGATCCTCCTCGAATCTCAGATTATTTCATACAAGATCGGGCTACCACTACCCTTTTCGTTCTGTGGTACAGTCTAGTTGAACACCTGTCAGAAAGACATGTTCTGATGTTTTCAAAGGGTGGTACTTAACTTAATGGATCGTTCCTCGTTCGACACGTCTGTTATCAGAAAGACTGTAGTGTGATGCTTCAGGCTGTTCTTTGTTGAACAGAAGATCTCGGGGGCTGGATACCCACGATGTGGAGTAGATGGGCATGTACGCAACCTCCATTTATCACACGAGGCAGATCAAGCTGCATGACCGTGGAGGTACCAGCGTTCCCAGCACTTATGCCAACTTAATTTATCCAGAATGCAAACGAAACATGAAGACCTTATCTGTAATTCCCGGTGTGACTAGGTACCATTGTGACGAGTGTCCCTGGTCTATTTTGCAAAGTGGTGACCAAATGGATTCCAGTCACATAGCACAGTATGATTGTGGTTCCGATTGATCGTGCCTCCCCCCTAGTTGTGCGGCCGCGACTACTAAAACTGCCCAGATGCTCAGTGTAAGACGCGGAGAAAACTGGATTGCCTAAGCAACAAGTCATTCAATGCGTGTTCACTAAAGGCTTTAGCGATTTCCAGTTGATTTGTTTTACTCTTCTTGAGAATCTGTCGTTACTTAACTCATTCTTGGCTTTTATACATCCAGTGTCCACGAGTAAGACAAGTTTTGACACGGTCGGCTGCGCATACATCTAAAACCTCAGTGAAACGATCTTTCCAAGACTTTATTATAACTGACGGATGTTTATGAGAGCACTGATGAAGAGCCACCTGATCCGCATACTTCATCCTCTTCTACTTAAGTTGTTGTGAAACCCAACTCAACAAGATGTCTTTTCATGTCGGATTGGAACAGAACGGAACATTATGGTCCGCACGCTTCTTAAGATTTTAGCAGCGCTCACCACTGTCAAATATGCTGATACAGGACTTTGGGTCCAGCACATTATAAACGTGCGAATTTATTGTTTTTGACAATTGTCTGTAAGGTATATCACTCCCTGTGCAAGCCTCTGACAGCGTCAATTATCTTCATCTGCCTTCTAGATATCATATCCGTGTATTTTGCTATATTTGTGCTATAACTGTCTATAGTCCGATTCATAGAAAGGAGTCAAATGTCGAATCCAATCTACTGCCTTATTTGTCATCGACGGCGTTTCCAACGCTGTTCCGAAACGTCAAGTAGGTCGACTGGTTTCTGTTCATGCTGTAAAATGGGAACTTGTTTGCCAATGTGGAACATTTACAGAAAGAATAGATGGATACATTATACAATATTCTGACCACCAATCTCATTCGGACAATCTCCAAGGCGAGTTGAATGATGGGCCAATTCCGATGCAGTGGTTTGCGGTCACCCAGATATTCTCAGGACGTCAGTCCAAAAACTTGAGGTTCATCTGTCTAGTGTTGCAAACATTTAGTCGGTCCGTTAAGCATCAGGCTAAGTGCATTTAAACCATGCATGTTACAAACTGTGTTGGAACACGTTTATACTCCTTCGGCTACATGTACGAAGGACAGGCGGACGTGAACGTATTCGCACTTATGCAGCCGTCTACTATTAGGCCGTTTTCGTGCACGACGCCCACACCCGATTGACCCAATTGGAAAGGCTTAAAACGCATAGTTCGATTGCTTCATTTGGTCAAAACAGAGAAGACATCTGGCGAGATGCTAACATTTCAGGTCACTCTTATCAGTCGCCAACGTAAAAACAGCAAATTCTATACAAACCGCACATAGAAACAACAGTTGAACGAATCAACCACATAGTTTTGACCCTTCGCGCGCTAATATTGTAGTCAATGCCATGGCAATGATATTGATTGCATCAGCGCCTTCTGTGCACACAAAACCGCCTGGTGTTCTATAATTAGCATTATTTCGCTAGTCGCCACTAGTTTCCGGTTGCGATTGCGTAACAATATCTTGAACTATTTGACAGGGTCAACTGGGTACCCGGTTGCTAAGATGCCTTTGGTGACCGATAATCTTGGACTCTTCGAGCTTATTGTAGGTAGAGGGTCGGTTTTGATATAGAAGCTGGTAATCACTCAGACATGTGCTCCGCCACACGATGATGCAAGCGCCTATCTGTCCTGTCTGTGTAGAATTCGCTGAAACTGCAACTGAACTCGTATATTAAGTGGGAGATAGACTATTAATCAGTTGTAAGATATCCGCACCAAATGTAGTGCGAATGAAGTTGAATAGTTTGGGCGTCGTGTTTAACATGTTATTGATATACAGATTGGGAATAACACAACGTTTCGAGCAAGTTGTAATACTCAACGTTTCAACCACCTCGGGTGGCCTTCCTCAGGAGTGT